>VUQH01084291.1:0-14944 GCA_015106775.1 Etroplus canarensis
TCCAATATATCCACTATCCCTCCTCTGAACATGTCCAAACCATCTCAGCCTTGCCTCTCTGACTTTGTCTCCAAGCTTCTCAGCATGAGCTGTCGCTCTGATGTACTCATTTTTAATCCTGTCCATCCTGGTCACTCCCAGGGAAAATCTCAACAGCTTCAATTCTGCCACCTCCAGCTCTGCCTCCTGTCTTTCTGTCAGTGCCACCGTCTCCAAACCATACATCATAGTAGGTCTCACTACAGTCTTGTAAACCTTCCCTTGCACTCTTGCTGCTATCCTTCTGTCACAAAGCACCCCTGACACTCATCTCCACCTTGATATCAAAAAATGCTGAAACTAAAGTTGTCTTACTTTGCTTAGATTTCCCTATTCATCATCTGCATGTGTGTGTGTGTGTGTAGCTACGTTGACCTGCCTGGATATTCTGCCACATTGGGAACGCTGTTTCGTGATCCTCAAGAAAATGAGCCTGGTGTGCAAAACATCCCTCTCACCAAGATTGTTTGTGGACCGTCTGAGTCTCAGCTGGTCATGCTACAACTGGAATAGTGTGTGCTGTCAAGTGTCACCAGAATGCTCACACACACACACACACACACACACACACACACACACACATATATATATTAAACTATTCATAAAAAATTAAGGATATTCGGGTGAAATTTCAGGATACACCTAAAATGCACTATAACCTTTACAGGTGAACTTAATTTGACCTTCTCTACAATTTTGAATGCACATGTCCACCTGTTCAGTGTTTCAGTACTTTTTGCATAACTTGCTGTTTTCTAACAAGGTGCTTAATGGCAAAATTCTCAACTGATGTTTGATCTGTGAATCGACCAATGAAATTTCCAGTTTAATTAGAATTGGTATTGAAACAGTTGTCTTCATCATGCTGTTCACATTTTGGCACCTTGAGACCAAGACGACACCTAACAATTAATCAACAGTACTTCAACATTGTGAGGCTTCAAACAAAGGATGTTCTCGGAGCGAAATGGCCACTGAGCTTAGAGTGTCACAGAGTGTCATCGGCAGGTTGCAACAGAGATACAGAGAGACTGGAAGAGTCACAGAAGTCAAGCTGTAATTGATAGTCAAGGGTACATGACAAATTATTGAGACATTGACATTTTGTTATGGTATGCCCACCACTGTTGTTTGCTTTTGTTTCAAGAAATTGTTTGAGATAAGTAAATTACCATTGCATGCTTTTACTTAAATGCCCTACTTCATGATATAATATCACTGTAGCGTGAACTTTTTATATTTTGCATAAATTTCACCCAAAAGCCAAATATCCTTAACTTTTTGTGAGTAGTGTACATATATAAATACACACATATCTAAATGTCCCCCTGACTCTCTTTTCTTTTTGTAGCCCAGCCCAGTTTAATGAGCGTGTCTCTCAGATTTGCCTCCCTCCTGAGCGCTACATTGTAAGTGAGGGGACGAAGTGTGAGATCGCAGGATGGGGTGAGACGAGAGGCAAGTATAATCCTTTGGAAGTGCTAGCTTGATAATGCTGCATACTGCTTTCTATAAAACTATGCAGTAGGCTTCTACTGGAATACTTTGTAAAAGATCACTTCCTTAGAATAAGCATGCTGGTCTGCCCTTGAAGTTATATTGCTTCTAAATGAGAGAGCTATTAAGACTATTGAGCAACAGATGGCATTGCTATTTCCTAAATCATTCAACATCTGCCCACCTTCCTTTTCATTTCACTGTCTTTCTGAACACATTAGCTGCTAACAAATTCCTCCTCCTCAATATTTTTCAAGGGACTGGTGATGAGACTGTCCTCAATGTGGCCCAGATACCTGTTATTAGCAACAGGGAGTGCAACAAATACTTCAGAGGTCGTGTTCGGGAAAATGAGATGTGCACAAACTCGTTCCATGGTGGAGTAGGTGCCTGTGAGGTAGGTGTCTTTGTAAAAATTGTGGATCGTTTTAAAGCTTTACCACTTATTATATTAGTTTGTTTTTTAATATTAAATGAAACATCAGTACCAATCTCAGGTCAGCGCTTAACAGAATGGCTGGAAATGGGGAATTACCTGCTGTAGGCTTTCTCCATCAGAAGTAGAAAAATCTACTTTCTAAAAGATGTAGAGTTTAATAATTTAAAAAAATTTGTTTGAAAAACTTAAGTATAACCAGCACCGTGGGGTCTCCATGCTTATATCCCCATAAAGCCTCAGTTTCTTCAAGAAAGCTGACCTGCCCTTACCTGACCCCAATTAATGGTGTTTTTTCTTTTTTCTTTTTTTAAATGCAAATTGGGTGATTAGGAACCGGCATATGCAGCAGTGAAATTGATTTGATATATGAAGTTAATATCCCTGTTTTGTTTTTGTTTTTTTACTGATTTTAGCTGTGGTAACAGCAGATACTGTAACAATGACAGCAGACATGACATGGTGTCACCATGAAAGTATATCATCATCCATGATCAATTTGGTTTTTGTTTGATGCAGATCGGATGAATAGTTACAGAGGTATGGCTAAAAATGTAAAAGTTTTACAGAAAACCTCACCATGGCTGAAAATCTAATCAGTTCCAGATCTAATAGAGGTCTATCACCGTGCCAAAATTCTAACTCGTGCATCAAATAGTTTTTGTGTCATTTTGATGACATGAAGGATATGCAGTGGCGGCGGTGCAGAGTCATCATATCCTCTCTTTTTTGGGGATATAAAAATTAGAGCTTGTTCCTCTTTAACCACAAATCGAGAGATACTGGTACCTCTTAAACTGTACGTTTAAGAGATATTGTTTATTAAACTGTGAGTTTAAGAGATACTGGTCAGTGGATTTCATTACCTTTGGGCAGAGCCAATCCAGCTGGTTCCACCAGCTGTTTCCTCCACTATTTGTGCTAAGCTAAACAACCAACTGCTTGTATTAAATGGACTGGTACTTGAAACTCTCAGCAAGAAAATGAGTACAAGTTTTTCCCGAAATGTCAAACTATGCTTCTTCAGTGATAAAAAATAATGCTATAATGTGTTGTGAATAAATGCTTCAAGTACTAAAGGTAGAGAAAATTGCTTGATGGTGAAAATTACTTTCAGCAAAGCGCATATAGTTATTTATATGCTCATATAAATCAAACACAGTCACCATTTGGGTAATGGAAGTGAACTGGACAAGACGTGACTGCAAGATGTTTCTAACCTCAGCAGTGACAGTCAGTCATAACAGAGACAAATAATGACCCCAGAGTGTTGTTCCTGTGTGTCTGCAGCGAGACTACGGCGGTCCTCTGGCGTGTCAGAACAGTGACTGCTGGGTACTTGAGGGCGTGATCATCCCCATGAGGCGCTGTGGACACCCGGGGCAGCCCAACATCTTTATCCGTGTCTCTATGTATGTGGACTGGATCAAGAAAGTCATGGAGATGGCTTAGAGGCAGATACTGTCATCAAACACAGAACTGATCAAATCCATTCATCCATCCATCAAAACTTGCTTCAACTGCACATTCTCTTTTTTCTTCCCAGATGACTCTTTTACAACAAAATCTATTTGTAATGCAAATCTGAATTTAGATTATTGTTACATTATTATATCATAAAAATTATGCTTTAATAATGTAGCATTTATAGAGAAAATGCAGGATTTGTTCTACTATATCTGCATGAATTAAGTCAGTCAGAGTAACTAACTTTAGGTGCAAAAGGCGCATTTTTGCAAATTTGTCAAGCCTTTGCAGCTGGGAGATATGATTAGGAAAAAACTGTCATTGTACAGTACTTGTCAGAAATTAAACTTTTCCAATGATGGCATTTTTATTTTATTGCAGCTATTTTGCTATTATTTAATTGCTGTTACTCAGACAAATGTTTATATATGCTCACAACTTGTTTTTAAACCTTGCATTATATGTTTTACTGTACTACTAGGAGGGCTTTCCAGTTTTGTCAAATTTTTGCACAAACAACTAAAAAGATTTAAAAACTTAAAAGTAGACCATATGAACTGAAGTCCCTGTGGAGTCAGAGAAGAATATTGGAGCTAATTAACTTCCAATTACAGGTTTACAGCACAGTTTTAGAGCTCCAACATCCCCTGGAAATGCACCCTTTAGCACAAAACTGTACACCTCCCCTGCTCTCCCTGGCATTGAATGGAACTCCAAAATACCTTCTTTGCCCCCAGCCTCTAAAGAAATCCCTCCTCTGCCTGTCTTTTGATGCCTGCCCCCACCTCTAAAGACATGCCTTTGTGCCTTATGCAGAACTGTATGCGCTGCACATTCTTTCTAGTTCTATAGGAGGATTTTTGTAACACGGTCCTGATGAGCCCACGGAATTCAGCTTAAATAAACCTCAAGATCAGAGTCCAACCGAATCTCAGACACACCACACGCTGCAGAAGGCCAATGAACTCTCTCATACATTGACACACAATTTCTCTTTCATGACCCCCCCAATTCTATCTTTCATTCTAGCTTTGTGTCTTTCTCTGTAAAACTTGTAATTTTGTCTCAGATAATCACAAGATATCTGTTTATATTTGTTTGCAGAAATAGAAGCTGATAAGACAAAAGTGTAGAACATGTTCCTGTCTAACTGATGATGGCCAGTTATCCTCCTGCTCCACACAGTGTTTAGAGAGAAGAGTCTGACAGTTGTGATTTCAGAGTCATCCTGTTCACTTTCATGTAGTAATATTTATAGTAGATGACTAATGAAAATTTGTATATGACTACCAGTTCTCAGCAACTGTTGCCAGAAGCTGCGAGGAAACCTGACTAAAATGTTGAATAAATGCTGCCACAAAACAACAACAACAAAAATGCAAATGTTCTCTTTCTTATGCACCTTACAGTAGTAACTTGAGAAGTTGTGTGTAGCCTGAATAATATTTGTGTGTGTTTTTTAAATAAAACTTTGGTAGAATTTTTTTTCTGGTTTCACAGAAAAATGCATGATTTGCATGATGCCACTGACACTGCAAAACAGTCCAAAATAATCTCTGAGCTTCATCTTTGTAACTTAAAACTTTATATTTTGGTCTCACACCAACACGCTCACCTGACATGACTCCATGAGCGGTCCAGCAGCAGCTGCTGCCCCTGGAATGTGTATTCACTGCGGTTCAAACATTTCCATCCAATTTTATCAGTTTGTGTAAACTTAAAAAGTTACTTCTTGAAAAATCACAAAGAGGAAAAAAATATTTTATTGTAGCAGTTTTTTTTTACACATTCAGGCAGCATGTAAAACAAATCCACACACAAATGTGTTACTAAATATGTCAAAGGGACGATCTTAATATGAATACAATGCACTTAAACTCTAAGAGGATCTGATCTTTTTTGTTATTTGAAAATGTACTATATTAATTTTTAGTAATTACATTTGTTGAAGGTATTGCAGAATAATGAAAAATCAGATTGCATTTAAGCAAAACGTTTTGCATGTCCTGGTACAGTTTTTCTACTGTTGACTTCAAATGCTGTTTGCATGTAGTGCAATTTTCAAATGAGCCAAAATTTTCCCCAAACAAATGTGTATCAGTGTGTTACTTAGCAAACTGTGTTCTCAGAAACTCCATTTGATGTGTTAGTTCTTTATGACACAGTTACACCGCTTCAACACTGTAGGTGGGGAGATAACAGGACACAGAGTGAAACCTTTTGCTTGAAAATAGTGCAAACAGTCTGCTCTCACCACTCTCTTCTGCTGAAGCAAACTGAACCTTTTTCCTCCCTTCTTTGGGGAACTTCCCAGCCCCCAGACCCCACTTTGGGAGCCCCGGAACCAGACCCTCCTGTCTGATGCCCGTCTTTCTCCCTCTTTCACCCTCTCAAGTGGGTGGTCCAGGGAGCCTTTAGGGGCGGGGTCCGCCGTTCAACCCTCCTACCCTGAGTTCTTTCTTGAAACATGCTTTAATAGAGAAAGTATGCAATGCATACAGCTCTGCTACAACCCCCCACTATACTGCATCTGGGGTATTCGTGACTGGACGTCTGGGGGGATCACATACATTTCCGATTAGGAGGGAGGAGGGAAAGAGAGAGAGGGAGTGTGTGTGTGTGTATGAGAGAGAGAGGGAGAGAGAGAGGGAGATTACCCTTTCATTCCAGCCAATGAGACGGTCGATACACTAAGATTTTCATAGTTGTGCAGGAGCACAAAGTGAAGTGAGTGTGTGTGAACTCCAGGTAAAACTGCAACCCGACTTAAGGTAAGTTGAACTGCCTCTGCTCCCTCTGCTATTTGGCGCTGGCTGCACAGGCAGGACTGCTCAGCCAGAAACATGGAGTCTATAGCCTAAATGTATATTCAGGGCTGCTTTTGAAAGCAGAGCTTTTGCACCTGTGTTGCTTTGCCTTTGTCCTTGGCAAAGTTTTTTTTTCTTTTTCCTCCAGCTCCTTTCTAGCACACCATTCCATCCACTTCGGCGAACCTGTTATTATCGGTCCAAAAAAAAAAAGAAAAAAAAAACAACACATTACAGATCGATTGCGCAAGTGATGGAAGCAGGGGGATGTTGTTTGGTCAGCGTCGACTTTACGCTTTAAAACACTGGCGGCCTCGACTGTTGTTTTGGCGTTCGCGTGCGCCAACTTACTCCGCCGAAGTCGACGCTTTTTGAGCTCGCGGACTCGCCTCAGGAGCGCCTCGCGCACCTTCTTAAACGCCGTGCGAGAATGCCGTTTTTTTTTTCTTTACGGTTTGCAATTGCCGCCCATATGCAAAAAGTACATTCAGTCCCGTACTGGACTGCCAAACGCAGACGAGTTGAGCGGACGCTGTGCTGCTTGCTGCTGCGGGAGCAGTGCGCGGGCGCTTGTTGTGTTGCTCCCGAAAAGGAGTTTATTAAGCGACGAGACGACGTCCGCGCGTCTCGTTTGGCTTTTAAATCGTTTCACCGAGGACGCATTTCTCAAATTACTCCGACTTCCTGCTTCGGTGCGGCCGTTTTGATAGGCTGTGTTGGCAATTAGCGTTTGGCACATTCCTCACGGAGCTTACCCGTTGTGGTAAAACGACCACCTTGGGACATTACCAAAGCAGTTATTCGCTGGTTACTTCGCAAGTAAGACTGAAGCCAGTTAAGCGGTGATATGAGCGAAACGTGCAGTGTTTGCGGCAATGGCGCTATTAATCGGGCCTTTGATATTGCTGCAACCGGAGCTGCAACGGTCGACGGAATAAGTGGCCAGTTGACAAAAGTGTGAAACCGGATTGGCCATGTGAGTAGTTTTTTCGAGCAAAGATGCAAATATGTCACATCCAAACCGAATTTGTCGTGCTTTTGGATTCTTGGTCAGACAAGTCGAGCAACTTGAAGACGTCCCCATTGGCTGTTTTATTGACTAATGATGGATTAAGACACTGTTTTCTTGCAAACGCCACAAACCAATTCTATTCATCCTGCTGTCATTAAACGATTATTCCATTATCAAAGTAGCAGTTGCTTTGTTGACCACTTTTGCACAACACACCCTAAACCCAGATTTAGCAGGCATTTGTGTTTTTTTTTTTTGTTGTTGTTGCAAGTTTTACAGTGAAAGCTGCAGCATCACCACACCAACAACAAACACTACTCCATTGAGAAATGCCTCGCAGAGGGCAGATGGAAATGCAGAGTGGAGTACACTAGATGCAGATTTTGGATGGTAGATTGAGTTGTGAATATCTGTGCTACTTTTAGTCTCTGCACACCATTCTCATGTTTCCTTGCGTTTGCCAGACCCCTGTCTGTGTTCCGATGAACCTGGTGCCAAGGCTTGTGTAGAAGCAGTTCCCACGCTTGCTCTTGGAAAAGAGTCTTGTGCGATTCTGAATTATCCTGTTAATGATGCCATTAAGCACTGATTGGAACCCATTGTGGTAATTGTGCAAAAAGAAAATTATTTGAAGTGGTATAATAGAGCTGATTATCCTAAATTTGTCAGAGATGATTGCTGCACTGCATTCTCAAAGTAGTCATTCTTTCCATGTTCCTTTGCTCACATTTCCAGCTCCTGATACTCAACTCTTCTCCTCTTTAAGCCCTCGAGGCCGCTGCTCCAGGCTTTGATGCCCACATTGTTTGAAGCAGGTGGACAGACGCAGGCATGAGTAACAGTGGGACCAAAGATCCATCTCCTCAGCCAAGTACTGCCCAGTCACCTCTTGAGCCTCAGCGTAGGGGCAGGGGGCGACCAAGGAAACAGCAGCAGGTAGGACTTCATTCTTTAAAAGATGATTGTGAATAGCACTTTCTTACAGAGCTAATGGCAGGTTTATATCTACTAGATATAGAGAAAAGATCAAGAATTTGTGTCTCCACATTTAATCTTTCTCCACAGGAGCCTGTTGGACCACCAACTCCAAAGCGGCCAAGAGGAAGACCAAAAGGCAGCAAGAATAAAGGCCCCAGAACTGCACTGAAGGTTAAAGCTGATTAGAATATAATTTAATAATGTGTAATAGTTTGTATAATGTAATAATTTGTTTCAAATTGCCAAACTGCCAAAATGTTCTGAGATTGGCATGATTAGGAAGCTGTAATAGATGCATACGCATATTTGACTCAGGAGAGTTGTGGTAGTTTCTGTATGTCTTTAAAGATACTGTAGGCTTTATGATCTTAGTGGCCTTAGCTTTGCAGTGGACCTGCATTGGTGCATCTGAGCTTTTTCTGTTTAGCACAACCTGCTATGCAAAGATGTATGTCTTCTGTGGTACATTACAAAAAATCCATCATAATTCCAAATTTGACGCATCAAAAGAAAGACAAGCACATATTAAATGTATTTATTTCTCATGCATTATCTTGTCAGGAGAAAAAAAACCGATTTACATGACAGAAGTGGTGGGAAGTATTAAACTGCATGTACTCAAAATAACTTAAGTTACTACTTACCCACTGTGTTTAAAGACTTATTTTGCTCTAAAGTTAACTTACGCTCTAGTAATTGGCTTGTGAATTATTTATCTTTTCATATATAATGCAACCACACAGATTCATTGTTTTCTGTACCACTGCTGTTTGCCAAGTTAGAGATTAATTTGTTTGTATACAAAAATGAAATACTTTGCAGTTTAAGAAAATCCTCATAAAGCTTGGGTTAGATGATTTTCACAATCCTGCTGCAACAAAAAGAAAAGTTGCTGGAGGCTTTCTGTTCAGATTAGCAGAAACTGTGCATCTGCAGCATCTTGTAGATCCAAGACTAGTTGTGAATCAACCAGTTTGCCATTTTTGGTTTTGTTGGGAGACATAGAGAGACATGAGTTTTTTATTCTTCATCACTAGCTCTGAGGAAACTGTTATTGTCAAGACTCTGTACTTGTTAAACTTGTTACAACATGGCAGAGAGAGGTATTTCATGTATGAGTCTGCAATTTGACATGTCAGTCACAGAAATCCAGCCTTTGTTTTTCAGAGTGAACATTTCTCAGAAGAGATGGATTTACAAGCAAAGTAATAAATTAATGTGTGTACACAAATGTTCTTATTTTATTCTTCAAAATAATTGTAGTTGGTCAAAGATAGATCAAGTAAATTGTGCACAGGCTGATGCATGTGCAAAATTTCATTCAACATATTGTACATCTATGCAGGAAGATAACATTGACATCTCAAGGGACAATTTGAATGGGAAAAAACATTTCTTTCCCTGTTTATCCATTAAGTCTATAGTTTTTTTTCAGCTGTTGACAATGCTAACCAGAATTGTAGAATTACGTCAGCATATTCACCAAAATGTTTTAAAAATAATGAATATTTCTGCACTTTGGAGTGCAAAGATTGTGCAGCTCCTGAGAGAGGTGTTCCCCATTGACCTGTAGAAATATTTATTTAGCAAATAAATATGACTGAGGTTGAAAACTGAAAAATTACAGTACCCTAAAAAAAAAACTGTGTAATTTTTATTTTCACAATTTCTTTTTTCCTCAGAAAGTAGAGCCCATTGGGGAGAAACGACCACGTGGGCGACCAAGGAAATGGGTATGAAGCAATCACTGACACTCATGGAATTAATTGCAAATCTATGTCCAAAGCCTCCAATGTGTCTGTATGCTGAAGCTGTGCAGTCCTTGTGGGCCCATTTTCCTTCATGTTTAATTAATTCTGCTCCTTCTCTTTTCACAGCCCCAGAAAGTAGCCCTAGAAGTAACTGAAGAGCAGCAGGTGAGGAAAACAAAATCTTTAACAGGCAGTAGGGTGGTCAAGTTCTGTTTTGATGTAACACTTTGAGATTCAGGTTCCCACAACTGAAAAACTGTTGTGTTGTGAAAGGGCCTTGGTCTGAATAATGGACTTAGGGCTGGTGTTTAAGATAAGCTTAACTTCATGAAGTAAAGCAAACCACTTAACATTCACACCCATGTTCCTCACAATATTAAATGTATGGGTTTTTGCTTAACAACCTTAGCAGAGGTTTGTGGGAGAATTTTAAACCATTTACAGTCATCATTGCATTTAAATTTCTTATAGGGTATTCTGTATTAGTAAATATAGTATTAGATCAAACTGATAGGGAAGTCACTTTGAGTTTGTAACTGTGGTGAAATGCAACCCCTGCTTCAGTTGGACAGAAATCTCATTTTGTGTCACACATATACTTTTTGACTAATGTCAGTTACATTTATGCTGTGCTGATTTGCATAGACAATCTTATTTATTAATATCAAAAGTACACCATCAAACAAGATCTACATTCAAAAGCCCCTTGTGCCTGTAAGTGAATCTGCAGCTAACACAGTACTCTATAGTCTGATGTGCACAAGATTTCAGATTTGCAGTTAAATAGTGTATTTGCCTTAAGCTGTAAGGAATAAGTAAAAAAAAAACAATAACAGTTGCAAAAGCAGTGTCTGATGTACTGTGCGTGTGTTCATAGCAAAGGCTAATTTTTCTTACCGCTCTACCGAGGGTCATTAATGGTTCCAACAATCATTAAGATTCCATAAATAAATGCAACTACCTAAAAAAAAGGCAAAGCAAATTACAAAAGCATTTGTAACATGAATTCATATATTGTGGTAGAAGAAAGTTTAAAATCCTGAATCTAATTGAAACTAGTAGTTAGGTGTTTCCAGTAAGTTGCACCAGCTAGTGATGAATGTTGCACAAAATTTAGATACACCCTTTAGTGTACTCAGTATTGTATGTTCAGCAACTCACAAACTGGCATCCCCAAAATGACAAGGTGTTACTTTTTTCCAGTTACTTTTAGTGATTGTAAGATTTATTGAAAGTGATAGAAGTGAAAAAGAGAGGGAGACATAACAATACACAGGGATATGCATCTTAGCCACTAATCTACCAGGATCCTCAGGATGTGTATAATTAGTATTAGAATGCATTTGGCTTGACATGCAACCATTGACCTGCTATCTTGTATGTCACAGCGCCCCATTCTTACAGGATTGCTTTATAATTTTAACACAGAAATGCTGTATATAGACAGTTACCACTTTCTTAGCTGCACATAATGCAGTAAATATCGTGAAGATCATCAGGCTCATATTCAATATTCTGAAAAGTGTCAGTATAAGTGCATGATAAGGTACTGTTGAACTACATCATTGTAGAGAGGTGCTGTTACGTGTAATATCAGTGATATAAATGGGGTAGACAAAATAAGAGAAATATCTCTCAGTACTAAAAAAAAGCCTTTCTTTAACAGTTTTATATTTTTTTAGCCTTAATGGAAAATTGTACTTGACAAAATAATTTCGTCTCTTGAAAATACCCCAAATACCACAAATCTCACAGGGCAAAATGTTCAAAAAAATTAAACCACATTCTTATTCTTTCCATTTACTTGGTCTTTAAAGGAGCTTTTCACTGATCTGCGCATTGCATATTGGCACTTTTTCAATATATGGACTTTACTTTGTTTGCACAATACTACATTTCATTTCAGTACTCCTACTACCTGAGCATGTATCAAAACATTCTTTATTATAATGCAAATGTAAAACTACTCAAAACTCATTACTTTACCAAGTTTGATAGCAAAAGCATGAATGCACATGCTTCTTGTGCTTCATGTACACTGACTTCATGTAGATATGCCAAATTCTTGAAAATTCACAGATGGTGTTGCTAAATTCCCCAGATAAACCGCCAAGAACATCAGCTTGTGACACAAGTACTTCTCAGTAACTTTGGTTCTTCTAGCCATCGGCATTGCACAATAGATCACACCAAAGCAGGCCAGTTTTCTTGATGCCCCACGTCTGTCTTATCGCATCCTCTCCACTTAGCAATTTTTCAAAGAGGTTAAGATGCTTTAAGAACTGAAACCGTTGAGACAGACTCCCTTTTTCAGACGCACGCACACGAAGGGGAAGAATGAGTCAATATAGCAAGGGGAAACCTGATCTAACTGTTCTCTTCCCCTGTCTTCTTGGTTTCCTGATGTAACCGTCATCTTCCTCACATTTCTGGGTCTGACAGCTGGAACCAGCTCCCTCGCACGCAATCACTCCATGATATTTTAACAGTCATTCTTGTATTTTGATGTGTTTTCTAGTATTGATTCATTACCTTGAGTATCATGAGTCGCTATACAGAAAGAGACAATAACAGCAAAATGTCTTTTTGGTCCCCTTCTGTTCCAGGGCCCTTCAGAAGAGGCTGAGGAGGGTCCCTCGTCATCTCAGGCGGCAGCACAGGAGGAAGGGGAGTAGATAGGACACCTTTCTACCTACCTCAAGGTTTGGCCTCAAACAAACAGGGGTAAAATCTGACTCCTATCTGTGATGGGGATTCAGGAACACACATACACACACTCAAAAATAATTGCAGCCAGTAGTTTCCTCTCCTGATGTGATGCCCTGGATTTGTTATTGACTTTAAGAGTCTAGTTTTTGTTAAACAAACTGTGTTTAGCATTGGAGTATTTGATCTTTCAATAAGGCTTTTTTTTGAAGAGGAATAGTTCCACATTTTGGGAAATGCATTTATTCTCTCTTTCTGAGTGTTAGAGAGAAAATGAATACCATTTCCATGTAGTAAAATGGAGGTGTCACATGCAGCATCTCTAAAGCTCACAGATAAACATGTTTTATCTCCTTTCTGAAATTGGCACAGAAACAAAAATGAAAAAACAGTTCTTCTCTTCACAAGGAAAATGCACATTTGAGTTTTTGACATGCTGGTGGGTAGATTTTGACTTGGCAAACTGTTCCACCTGTTTCTAGTCTTTATTATTCTAAGCCAGACCAACAATTTTTTGGTGTCTTAATTTTCTCATGTACCTCTCAGCAAGAAAGCGAAAGAGTGCATTCCCTATAAAATTGAACTATTCCTACAAGTATGCCAGCTTACCTAAGCCCCTCAGTTTGCATGCGTGCGTATATGTGTGAGTGTGTGTGTGGTGGTTGTGTGGAGAGGGGACAGGGCTGCGGGCTGAAATGAGAGTGCTTAAGAAAAACAAAGGAACCAAACTGAACCATTTTATTGAAACATGTTTCTAAATCACATGTCATGAATCCTCATATGAAACAGGAGCAAGACAGTGACATTTTTTACCATTGTTACAGTATAGACGTGGTGCGCTGAAGTCATTATTATGAAAGCTGTGTGAAAGGTTTAATTAATAAATGAAATATCCAGTTTTGGAGGGAAAATGTTCCTAAAATATAGGATTACATGAGCTCCATGTTGATGTCTGTAAAAATAAAGTGATATTCAGGTTTTTTTTCCAACCAGCAGCTGATTTGAGAGAAATGTTTCAATAGGTATTCCATTTAGAAAAGAGAAACCCTTCACACAGCTTTTAGTCAACAATGATGTTGACATGTCATTTTGCCACACTCAGGATTTCACTATTAACAGTGCTTTTACACCATATTGAAACCTCAGGTACAAAACTATTCAGGAACATGTTGTCTACTCAGAAATAATTATGGTGCTGTGTTTGTTGTGCATTTCTGATCTGTATTTGACATTACCAGTATGCCTTGACACAAAGACCTCATTTAAACCTCAGTTACCTTCAGTTTCTTAATCTCTCATTCTACCTCAGTGACACAAAAGATCTCTAACAAAGTAATTCTTCACTCCCTCAGCAGTGATATACCCACTTACTGTACACACACAAACACACACAGGTTTATGTGCAGATATACAGTACAGCTACACAAAAGGTTTTCTGGTTTACAGGCCGACACACAGAAGCAGGTGTACAAATAAAAAGCATCGGTAACATTTCTTTAAAAAAAAAACAAAGAAAACTGTATTTGCTAAAAACTGAAGTGAGACTTTGTTTGTTCTCCTGGGAAATAAAATGCAGCCAATAGTTTACAACAACCTGATGAAATACTTGCTTTTTAGGGTGTAGTTCCTTATGATGTTTTTGGGGTTTGTTATTCTTTTCTAATTTTTATTCTATCATGTATTTTCTGATTCTTACACTGTAAATTGTATGTGTGACACTCTTAATTCATGGCAGCAAATAACCACAAAGTGCTGAAATACATAAGAGTTATGGCTAACATTAGGCATCGGCCATACCAAACCAGCTAAGGCTATAGCAACAAAAAAACCTCATTGTACTGAAGGTACTGGGGGTTTGTTTTATGGCTTATGAATTAATTTCATTTGATTTTTGTTTCATTTCAAAGAAGAAGCATGTCATATCTTCACTCCTTTAAAGGATCATTTCATTTACCTCTGAGAGCATGTTGCTACAGTATGTAGACCCCAGTACAATAAAGTGAATGGTATTTGTTTTATTTTGGTGCTTACTGAACATTTTCTGTTGGAGCCATTTTCTACTAAAAAAAATGTTTCCAAAAAATGTCAACAAAGAGGTTTGAGATTTGTCCACACTAACATAATGGTTTATTGTCTGTGGTAGTACCTGCCGTATAAAAAGTATAATGCTTTGAACTCTATAAATGAAACTCCATTCATCTCTATTGTATTTGGGTGCATGCAGAACTCTTAAAAATGTATATTTTCAAAA
>VUQH01084296.1:0-20254 GCA_015106775.1 Etroplus canarensis
GATCGTCAGTTAGCGATCATGAAAAACAATGCCGCCGGATCGCCAGTTAGTCTTGTCCATGGACGGAGCTACAACGGCATCTGGTCGTCCTTCAACCTCCGACTTACGAACACGAACACCACCGTCCTGGCGTCCACAACACCTGAACACCCGAATGCCGGGTCAGAACATGGACAATCACAGGGGAACAAGCACCACCTTGGTTCTGGAGTTGCCGCACGCTACCGTCGCGCCACCATCTTGGCCCAAAAAAAAAAAAAATGTGTTCAAGACATGCCTGTAGTTTAACTAATTGATTTGAGTCATCTGGCTTCATGGATAAATATAACTGGGTATCATCTGCATAGAAGTGAAAAAGTATGCCATGTTTTCTAATAACACTGCCTAAGGGAAGCATGTGTGACATAAAAAGTATTGGTCCCAGAACAGAACCCTGTGGGATTCCATGACTAACTTTTGTGCGTGAGGAAAACTCCATATTTGCATACACAAATTGGAATCTGTCAGATAAATAAGATTCAAACCAGCATAATGTTTTCCCTTTAATACCAACGGAGTATTCTAGCCTCTGTAGTAAGATGTTGTGATCGACTGTACTGAATGCTGCACTGAGGTCTAGGAGAACAAGCACAGAGATGAGTCCACTGTCAGAAGCTATAAGAAGATCATTAGTCACCTTCACTAATGCTGTTTCTGTGCTATAATGAACTCTAAATCCTGACTGGAACTGAATGGGATCTATCAGGCATGTTGATAGTTTGGAGGAAGTAATTAGTGACATTAGTTCAGAGAGGTCAGCAGGAGAGAAGCAGTCCAAACCAGCATTAGAATTCAAAGCTGCCATATTCAGTGGCACATCTGAGGGTAAACTTTGAATGATTGTTCTCTAATGGATAAAATTTTATTTGTAAAGACATTCATGAAGTCGTCACTCCTGAGACTTAAAGGAATACATGTCTCAACAGAGGTCTGACTCTTTGTCAGCCTGGCTACAGCGTTGAAAAGAAACCTGGGGTTGTTACTATTCTCTTCTATCAGTGACGAATAGTAAGATGTCTTAGCTTTACGGAGGGCTTTTTTATAGATTAACAGACTATTTCTCCAGGCCAGATGAAGTTGTTCTAAATTAGTGGAACGCCATTTCCTCTCCATTTTACACGTTACCTGCTTCAAGACGTGTGTTTGAGAATTAAACCAGGGAGTCAAAAGTTGCTTTCTTTCTCAGAGGAGCTACAGAATCCAGAGTTGTACGTAGTGAGGTTGTGAGACTGTTAACAAGACAGTCAACTTCAGTGCAAGTAAAGTTTAGGTAGCTGCCCTGCATTGTGTTGGCACATGGCATTGAAGAAAACAATGGTGATGGTCGAATCATTCCTTTAAATTTAGTTACAGCACTTTCCGATAAACATCTACTGTAGTGACATTTTCTCCACAGCTCTGTGTAGTCCATTATTGTAAACTCAAATGTTATCAAGAAATTCAGCCAGCTTATTGAACCTTTTTATTTTATTTTTTAATATTTTTCCCCATTCACAGATTTGTTTCTTTTTTAATTGAATTGTACAAGTTACAGATCACAATAAAACTGGAAAAAGTCTTGAAATGATTTGACTTTTTTTACATCAGAAAAAGCTGGTATTTTAACATAGGTGTGTTTACTTTCTCTATCCACAGTAAGTGAGCATTTCTTACACAGCTGCTGTTCAAAAAAGATATTTTTTTTTTTTTTGGCAAATTCTATTTCTATATCACAAAAGGACCCTGCACGTCATGTACCACCTGCAGATAGAAGACTGATGACCAGTTTCATATTGTATATACTACAGATTGTATACAGTGTTTAACTTAAGTTATGCATGTTACATATTGCAATTCATACAGACAGGTTAATTTTTATTCATTTTTACCTCTCAAATTTATATCTATTGTCTTTCAAACATATTTATTTATATCTAACTGAACCTCAGTAACACAATACAATTTCCACCCTGGGATTAATTCTGGGATTATTCTGAATCTGAATTCAGTTGCTGATAATAATCACAATCCAGTTAATCCCACAGTGTACCAATTTTTGCTGCTTTATTACATTCCTTTGTGTATTGCACTGCATGTGAAGAAAACAACAGATATACTTAAAAATCAGAATGTGTGTCCACACACCATGGGTGCCTTTGTGTCACTCTTTCTTCTCTAACATGGAGACCAGCCTAGAAAGGCAGCTGCCCCAAAGCACTTTAGTGCCTGATGTGTTTTCCTTTAGCAAGCCTCATTATATCTGTAAGTGCTAGCTGTGTTTACACCCATGTTGTTAGAGTGATGGTTCTAGATGGAAGAATGGAAGGCTGAAATCTGCTGAGCTCAGTTACTGTTCAGACATAAAATCAAAATCAAGTGGTTGCTTTTCATGGCGACGATACCCCATTGCCTCACATTTGACTCGGCGTATGTTGTCTTTTTATGATGAACCCAAGCCTTCAATTTGAGCCTGACATTAGGATGCACCAGCTCTGCAGAAAGTGGTCTGGACAATGAGGGCAAGAAGCAGCAGAAATGTTTGAGTCTTATAATTTAAATGTAAAAGTTGTGAAACGCACTGACGCACCCTGTCTCCTAGAAGTAGATTTCTATTCAACTGGGTTTCTTAGTTTTCTCAGGCCTGGCAAATGTTTGCTCCGGATGTTTTAGCAGCCTTCTGACTCCAACTCAGTTTTTGACATATCTCTGCAAACTTGTCATCTGCCATCTTTTGGCCCTTCGCCTATAATTTTGTTGACTTTTCATATGACTATCAAATAAATTTGGGTTTGTTGACTGATGCAAATTTTTACTAAAAATTTGTTCTGGATAACAGTGAGTGATATAAAGGTTGAAGATGTTCTCATAAAGAGGAATGTCTATATCTGTCTAACCTGCTAACATGTTCTGATATTATCAAAACATTACTAAAACAGTCTTGACTAAAACTATCCTAGTAGTGTCTTAGTTGTTTGGACTGCTGACTTCTGTACAGAAACTTCAGATGCTGAGGAAGTCTTCCGGAGCTGCTCGATTATATTGGGTGCTACAGCCCCTAATGCTCCAGTTACCACTGGGCCTCTGGCTTTTCCTCCACCCCATAGCCAACTCTCAGCCTTCTTATGTCCTCCTCCATTTGTGATGTTCCTGTCAGTTGGGATTGCCACACCAGTCTTGCGCCACATCAGTCTTCTGCTCCTTGTCAACCACCACAATGTCTGGCTGGTTGGCCAGAAGCTGCTTGTCGGTGTGGAACTTCAAGCACCATAAAATCTTAGCTGGGGGCTTTTAATCCATATGCGCCATAGATGTTCCTGTGTGGCTATCTTGTTTATGCCTCTAAGTTTATGCTATCCAAACTTGTATCTTACACCCTCTCAGTGATGGCTGGTCCATTGAAGCAGAGGATAATGTTCTTCCTTTTCTTTTTTGTGAGATGAGGGCAATCAAAACCGTAAAAAAAGAGAAAAAAATCAGCAACTAACTCAAATAAATCTTTATCAAATCTCAGTGTCATCTATTAAATCAAATTCAAGATGGAATTCCAGCAGAGGTTAATCAGTCAGCAATACTCCCTCTGCTTCAGAGATTGTTCAGCTTGACATGGGATACTGAAATACTCCCAGAAGACTGGGGTACATTTATACTGCTTCCGATATCCAAGAAAGGAGACAAAATGCTCTGTGAAAGCTATCGAGGAATCAGCCTGATAGATGTCACCACTAAGATGCTCTCTGCACTACTTCTTAACTGCCTCAGAACAGCAAGAGTACAAAATCAGACCTAACCAGTATGTATTCCACCCTGGAAGGGGATATGTGGACCAAATACATACCCTGTGCTTTATTCTGGAACACTTTCAGTTCCAGCAACCAAATGTGACCTGTTTCATTGACTTTAGAGCAACATTTGACTCTGTCCAGAGGGAGTCACTCTGGCATATTTTGCAAACCAGTGGTGTGCCATACAAGCTGTTGGCCCTCACCAAGGCCTATTGCTCAAAAACGAAAGTCTGTATCCACATGTACAGTGAAGAAACAGTGGCCTAGACTGGACAATGGAGCAGGCCCTCTACGATTATACAGGCATTCAGTTCAGTCAAACCACAGGGCTAACTGACCTGGACTATGCCGATGATGTTGTCGTTTTGAGTAATACCCTCTCAGAGCTACCCACAGTCATGGCTCACATAATCCACTATGCATCACGTGTCAGTTTAGAAATCAACGCTGATAAAACAAAGTTTTTTAGCACAAGCCAAGACGTACCAGTTACATGGGTTTCAGTCAATGGAGAGTAAATTGAACAGGTGACGTCCTTCAGATATTTGGGATCTGTTCATTCTTTCAACTGGCCAGGCTCAGGACGAATTCACCTGCCGAATCAATAATGCAAGAAGAACATTTCTGCAGCTAAACACTGCACTCTAGAGACACTTCAAAAATAAGCCTTGCCACAAAACTCCAGGTGTGATGTATGCTTGTGAGACCTGGCCCTTTTGAGTGGAAGATCTTCGGAAACTCAAGGTTTTTGACCATTGAATTGAACTGAATATATGGTGTAATTCCCCCACAGGCAGAACAACACACTTTATTTCAAAATAATTTACGGAGACATAGTCGGAGTTGTAACTTCATGTTATTTTAATTTCAATTCAATTCAGTTTTATTTATTTAGCACCAATTCACAACAAACGTCACCTCAAGGCACTTTAATGTTAGAGACTAGTGTTTGTTTACACGTGAAGTAAACATTCATTAATTATTCATAGTGATCATTTGGTCAAGCCAAGGACAGACAGCTGAGTTATCACACAGAGTCACGGCAGTCAGGTAAATATTTTTTTACACACTGGCTGTCTTATCAAAGTGATCAGACTATTACTTTAAAAGTATAATCTATTTACTGAAGTCAAAGATATATTTCTTGTAAATATATTTCTTTTTGTTCAGTTTTCCCCCTTGTGCTCAAAATCAATATCTGTAGTCTTGTTTACAGCAATGTTATTGAATGCATAGATGTTTACCCTAAAGAGTGTGACCTCTCTAAACATTAGTAAATCAGAAAACATGGCAATAAGTAGCCCTATAATTTATTAATTAATTAATTACATGGGGTATGATTATTGGACTTCAGTCTTCACAGACGTTTTCTCCCACATACACAGTGGTATCCCTCCCTCTGAGTTATTCATCCAAATCTAGCCCTCCAAATGACCAAAGCTTCAAGGAGCCAACTATTGTAAAATAGCAAAACGTGGTGGGTTGGTTTTCCTTCCGTCCTTATATTTCCCTCCTGCTATGTGCTGGACTGGATTATCTTTGTACAAACTGCAAAATGGGTCCAGTCAGCTGTTACAGGCTCTAGCCTCTGTGGATTTGGCACTTGTGGCCTGTTTTCATGCTGTCATGATGAGATCCCCCATGTTGTCCTTCAGGCAGGTCTTCTCCAGCCACTTGTAGCATTTCTTAATGTCAGCCAATTTCTGTATCTGTCGATGGTAAATCTCAAAGGGACTTGTTTCTGAACAATATTTCTTCTTCCACTTCACATCACCAGCTGTCTTCAGCTGCCTGAGGCGCTCTTGTAGCAGTCCATCCTAGGAGGGCATCTTCCTGAGGTATTCATGGATTCTTCTTGTTTTGCCCTGGACTGTATCTTTGACACTCACTAATCTTCGCCCTCCCTATCTTATTTGCTCTTAGAGCATCAGGGTGTTGGACTTTGGGTGGAACTCTGTGGATTGTGAGGAATTTTTGCATTTTGATATGAGGCATATTTATCTCCTTCTGTGACAAGCTTAATGTTCCAGCTGGATTTCTGACAGCTGGTAGGGGGTACAGTTAAGTCCACAAGTTTTTAGACATGACATTTTTTTTTGGGTAATTTTGCATCTGTACCGCTCATTAAATTTCAAATCAGTCAAGATAGAACTGAAGTGGAGACTTTCAGATTTGAATGAAGTGCTTTAACAGAAGTATTTTGTTAACTTTTTTGGAATTATATGTTTTTTATGCACAATCCCTCATTTTCAGAGGCTCATAAGAAATAAGATAAACTAACTTAATTTTAAATATGAGGATTACTTTTAACACTGGGATGAAAATATTTGGCAATCAATGAGTGCATGAGGTCTAGAACCCATGCTGCAAATCTTTACCACAGCTGCCGTCAGTTGCTGCTTGTTTTGTGGGTTGCTCTTGCATTATGCTTTTGGCCATTATTTGTTTCCACAAAGCATCATCCAATCAGGTATATGTTTATTGTGGCATTATCTGTCCAAAGACTTTTTTTTTCCTTTCAGAAACTGGGCAGGCTCTGTAAGATCTTTTCTGGAAAATTCTAATCTGGCCTTTTTGTTCTTGAGTGTAACCAATGGTTTGCACCTTGTAAATGCTCTGCATTTAGATTCATGAGGGCGTCTCAGGATTGTAGGTTTTGACAGTGATAAACCTATCTCCTCGAGTGTTCTTGGCTTGTTTGGATGTTGTGAAAGGGTTTGTCTTAACCGAGGAAAGAATTCAGCAATCGTCCATGTTAGCTGTCTTCTGTGGTCTTCCCAGGCCTTTTGCTGTTGCCGAGCTGACAAAGTACATCCCTTCTTTTTACAAGTGTTCCATATTGTTGTTTTAGTTGCTCCTAAATTTTTGCTCTCTCTCTGATGGATTTATTTTGGTTTTTCAGCCTAATGATGACCTTGTTATCTTGCATCGACATCTCTTTGGACCTCAGTTCCACACCTGAAAGAAACTTTAAAAGCCTTTATCTGCTTAATTTGCAGTGGAATAATAAGAGACCAGACCTCACGGTGCCATGAAGCTGCTTGTCAGTCAATTGTCCAATTACTTTTGAACCTCTGACTATAAATGAAAATGGCTGCAATTCCTAAGCAAGCAATGGAATATATTAAACCCTTATTACTATAAATCACTTAAAATAAACTATATGCATACATTCAACAAGAAAGATCTGTATTTACTCATCTGCTTGCATTCCTGGATGTTAGGGCTGCTAAACTATTCCCTTCTGCCTTTCTGCCTTGTATAATCTCATTTGTGCAGCCCAACGCCTTCCTTTCTCTGCCTCATCTTGGTCGTTCAGAGGGCCTTATCCAAGCCTCCACCTGCTTCATCTCCACCTCCAACACCAGCGTCTTCCTGCCCCTGTTTACCCCTCTCTAGTCTAATTGTCAAACATTTTACTGCTCAAACTCTGCACCCCAATAAATCATGTTTGAAATCTTCAAATGATCTCCCCTTACTGAATCAAAGCTAAAAATCTGCATTTCAGTCTCACCTTGATTCACTGTAAAATCCACTGTGGCAATGTACAGGGGCAAAATTATAATATTTGTTGCATTTTCCAAATACTTACAGACATAACTGTATGTGTTGATGACTCAGATGTTACTCCAGCTGTTAAGTCAGTTTCTCCACACCTGTCTTACCGTCTGGCAGTATTTCATCCTCTTGTCTGCTGGTTTATGCCGTACCTAGCTACTTGTAGTTGTCTTGTATGGTTGCTATCTGGTAACACCACCCCTTTAGCCTTGATCATCTACCCACGCTTTTACACCATTTGGCTACACGTAAGAGATGAGGGCTCCTGATGTCATCACTGTGGAGCCTGTTAGAGTGGGTACAATGAAAGAAAATCAAGAGCCCTTATTATTTTCTGAAATGATTGCATGTTCACTGCAAGTATTTGTTTGTTACAACGATGAAAAAATGCAGATCCTAGAAAGTGCAAAAAACACCCAATTTCAAAAAGGCTGGAACACTATGTAAAGCATAATTAAAAACACAATGCAATGATACGCAAATTGGGATAAGGGTGAAAAAAGGCTGGAAAATACTAGTATTACTACTAATATAATAATTCAAGAAACAAACAGCTGGATGAACACATTGCAACCAATTATGTTATTTGGGAACAGGCTAGTAATGTGATTGGGTATGAAAAAGAGCACCTTAGAGAGGCAGAGCCTTTCAGAAGTAAAGATGGGCAGAGGTTCAGCAATATGTGGGAGAAACTGCTTACAAATTGTGAAGTGATTTCAGAATAATTTTCTTTAATACCAAATTTACTTAATTATCATCCACAGTACATAATATCAATAAAAGATTTCAAGAATCTTGAGACATCTTTGTGCACAAAGGGCACAGCTGAAAACCAGCATTAGATGCTGGTGATCTTCAGACTCTTGCGCAGCACTGCATTACAAGCAGACATGATTCTGTCATGGAAACCACTGCATGGGCTCAGGAACACTTCCACAAATCACTGTCTGTGAACACAGCTGGCCGTGCCATCCACACATGCAGGTTAAAGCTCCATCATGCAAAGAAGAAGCCATATGTGAACACATGTGATCCACAAATGCTGCTGTCTCCTCTGGGCCTAAACTCATTTAAAATGGACTCAGGGAAAGAGGAAACCTGTTCTCTGTGAGACGAAAGGAAATTTGAAATTGTTTTTGCTTAGTTCAAAAGTCTGCATCTTTGATGGTATGGGGGTGGTTTGGTGCCTACGGCACCGGCAACTTACACATCTGAAAAGGTACCATTAATGCTGAAAGGTATATCTAGGTTTTAGAGCAATATATGTTCCCCTCCAGACAAGGAAGGCCTTACATATTTCAGCAAGACAATGCTAAACCACATACTGTAGCTATTACAACAGCATGGCTTCATAGTATAAGGGTCTGTGTGTTGAACTGGCCTGCCTGCAGTCTAGACCTTTTACCGACTGAAAAGATTTGGCAAAATATTAAATGAAAAATAAGACAAGTAGTGGACTGTTGAGCAACTTGAATCTTATATAAAACAAAAAATGGGCAACATTCCTCTCCCAAAGGTCCAGCAGCTCAGTCCTCAGATGTTTACGGAGTGTTGTTAAATGAAGCTACACAATGGGAAATTTGGCCCTGTCCCAACAAGTAGGGACTTCAACAAGTAGGGACTTCAAGTAGTAGGGATTCAAGATTAGCTAGTATTTTCAGAAAATAGTAAATATCTCACTATTGATGTGCTTCCTATGTTTCTTTGTGAATACAGTATTGGTTTATGAGATTTGCTAATCATTGTATTGTGTTTCGTTTGTAATTTTATGGACCTTCCCAAACTTTTTGGAATGGGGTTCTATTTGTGAATTTGCATTTGTTCATTCGAAATATAGTTTTACAAGCTGGTGAAAAAGAAACTCATTTTATACAAAGTACATCTAAAGTTATGAAGCCACAGTTATGAGAGACTGGAAGTTTTGTGGTTGTTAGAAATGCAAAACAACATGCATGTAGTATTTTAGTAATTCAAATCATTGATGTGTCACTCATCAAACTGACATATCCTTGCCTACACTAATGCCAATGGGTGTCAATTTACTAATTTCCCAAGACGCAGGAAGCAAAGTACATATGATGTGTGCTGGCATGTGCACTAAATTAAGCTGTCACTATGAAGCAGGTGTTCAGAGTATCAGTACTAATGAACAATTAAACAGAGACCTTAACAAGATGCCTCAGCTCTCAGTAAAGTCATCTCAAATGGGGTGGAATAAATGCCTTGCGGACAAACGGGCAGCTCACAGAGCTGGCCTTTAATGCAATATTTATGAGCTCTGATGGAGATAGAATGAGCTGTATTACACCTTGAAGCATTTTCAGTAAAATGCCAAATGTAAGACAGGACAAGCTGAACAATTCAGAAGGTATAAAAAGTTTCTGCCTGTCAGACCATACCTTAGAACGTACGCTAGATGGTCAAAAGTATTGGGCCACCTACACATTACATCTATAGGAGCTTTTATGATACCCAGCTTCCACTCTTATGCAAAGGTTTTGTACTGTGAGAATTTCTGCCCATTTGTGAGGTCAGATGCTGTTGTTGGATGAGAGGGCCTGGCTCACAGTTTCTGTTCTAGTTCATTCCAAAGGTGTTTAATAGGGTTGAGGTCAGGGCTATATGTGGGACAGTCAAGTTCTTCCAAGCCAGACTCATTCAACCATTCCTTTCTGGACCTTGCTGTGTTACTGGAGCACAGTTATGTGCAAACAGAAAAAAAATATTTCCCCAAACTTTTCACAAAAAGTTGGGAGGATAAAATTGTCCAAAATGTAAGCAGAAGCATTAAGATTTCCCTTCACTGGAGCTAAGTGGCTTAGGCCAGCCCTAGAAAAAACAACCTCAAAGCATCATCCCTCCTCCACTAAACCTCATAGCTTGCACAATGCAGTCAGGCAGGTAATGTCCTCTTGGCAGTGACTGAAACCAGACTCATCCATCAGACTGCCAGATAGAGTGCAATTTGTCACTCCACATAACGCATTTCCACTGCTCCAGAGTCCAGCGGCAGTGTGTTTTACATCACTTCGTCCAGCACTTAGCATTGCTCTTGGTGGTCAGGGTTGAATGCAACTGTTCAACCATGGGCATCCATACCACTGAAGCTCTGAGAGAACAGGTTTTTGTGCTTATGATATTGCCTGTTAATGTCTAGAAGAAAAGAATTTTCATGAACTCATTTGTTGCAATGTTGGCATCATGTTATAGCACCATGCTGGAATTCACTGAGCTCTTTCGAACGACCCATTCTTTTACAAATGTTGGGAACGGCAGGTTGTAGGTCGAACTGCTTTATTTTACACACCTTAGGCAATAAGACTGAATGAAACACCTGAATTCAATGATTAAGATGTGTGGCCCAATACCTTTGTCTTTATGGCGTACATAATATTTTAAGCCACTGCTTTTTTATGCATGTTCATTTTTTCATTATTCTATCATATTGTATATATTCAAATTGTACATGCTAATTATTGTATACAGTGTTCAACTTTAGAGTTATGCTACATATGGCAAATCATACAGACAGATGTATTTGTTTATTCATTTTTATCATATTTCTTACCTCTGAAACTAATATCTACTGCCTTTCAAATATAAATTTATTCATATATAACTCTGTAACAAAATAAAATTTCCCTCTGGATTAATAAAGTATTCTGATTCTGATTCATTAAATCACAATCATATTAGGTAAACATTTTATATTGAATCTAGTTTTTTTTAATTAAGCATGACATTAAAAAATGGCTAATTGCATTCAGTTATGTGCAACTTTATGTTGAACAAACACAAACAGCCCACTACATCCTCCCTTAATTACATGGAACTTGATTTTGTACAACTTTCTGCAGGATGCCAAACAGCTGCACAGCAGCTACAAGTTCAGCAAGCACTAAGCCCCCTAAATGGAAAAGCTCTCGTGCTGTTTTCAGAGCTCCTCCTCTTCTTCTCATTTCCCTGTAGTCTCCAGCCACTCCAGGGGCAAACATCTGGCTTTTACGTACCTAAATGCCTCACTACATTCACTAACTCGCCTTACTCACCTTCTTTGGGCGAGTAGCGTGCAGTGGGTTTTCTTTGAATACAGCAGCCTACTGCTGTAGCTCCAGGACAGACTGAACTAAAACCCAGGTGCGGGCTTTAAAACTACAATAATGAAGTCACAACGGCTAAAAAACAGCTGAAAAAGCCGGCTAGGCGATAAATCTTTGCCAGTTGGATATTATAAGCAAAGCCTGGCCTGTACTCGCAGGCAACAATGTTTGAGTCATTGCTTAGATGTGGCTTTATAGAAAACAGCCATATTTAGATGCTTTTTTTTTTCCTGGTTCGTGAAAACACAATGTGCATTGGTGTTGTTGTTGATTTTAAAATGTAATAAGTTATGGTGATTCTTTATCTTATATTCTGTTTTAGTTTCATAGGATCTGTTTCAGAAAGCAAATTTTGTGACAACTCGGTTACTCAGTGAGGTAACTGATTCCATTAACTTAACCTTGCTGACAGGTTCTCTTTAATAAACACCTTCTTCTCTCTGATTCCTCTTCTCCTCCAGGCCCAGCAGCAGCCCACTCTCATTCCTGCTGCATTGATTCGTTTTGTCAAAGCTGCTTGCACGGGTCATTTATGCCTGAAAGTGTCCTTTGACATCTGTGTCCTGACAGTTATGGCATTAGTGAGACAAGTACATCTGAACCCATTATTTTTTGACGAACACTGTTATTTTTGTGAAGGGTAATGTTTTAACCTACAGTATGAAGTTTCCCTGAACCTAACCAGCATAAAAGGAAAATTGCATTCAATAAGGAGAAATTGTTTGAAGAAATTCAACATAATTTATTGAGGTACAGAGTTTGTCATAAATTGTTTGGCGATAAGAGTCTGATGAAACAACATAGCAGAATGGAGTCCAGCAAAAGTAGGAAGTAGGGCAGAACCCCCTTTGCCTCTAGACACTGGTGGTAGAGGTGGAGATGAAGTAGGAGGAGACTTAAATGAGAATCTGAGTGAACAGGATGAGGTGGAGGTGGGGAGGAGGTGGATCGCATGAACAGGGTTGTAAGGAAAAATGACAGAGGCTGATTGGCTTGCAGAAGGTGGGCAAGAAAATGATTGCATCAGTGATGATCACGGAATTGAGTTTGGCAGCGTGGAAAAGTGGAAGACATGTAAAGAATAGTGTATCAGCCCAAATACCCACAAATGCAGGCAGATGAGTGAATACAGATGTTCCTTATTGAACTTATGCATGAGCTTCATTAAGGGAAAAACAAGTACAAAAGTACCAACACAGAAACCCAGGTCTCCAGTTGGCATGCTGGTTCATATAGTCATTAGAGAAAAAAAAAGAACCCTCTTACCACCTCCATAGGATTTTAACAGATAGCAGGCTTTTGCAGGTGGTGCTAATCAGATGCACTTTGTTAACTGATCAGCTAGTGTAAGTACCTCAATAAAAGCAGACATTTTGGTAGCTTGCTAGTCTGGGGCATTCAGATGTGCATTAACACAATGCTACAGTCCTCCCAGAAGAAGAAATCCTCAAAAATAAATAAATACAAAAAATGAAAAGAGAGAGAAAGAGAGAGAGAGAGAGAGAGAGAGAGAGAGAGAGAGAGAGATGGTATTGCAATGACCCATTCAAAGCCCAGACCTCAACCTGACTGTAATGCTGTGTCAGGATTTTAAGAGAGCTGTGCATAAATGACTGCTTGCAAAGCTCAATGAACTGAATGAGCATTTCAAGGAAAGGTGGACCAAAAGTCCTCCACAATGATGTGAGAGACTGATAAAGTCATACAGAAAACCACTGCTTTAGGTTACTCCTGTTAAAGGTGGTTCTACAAGCTATGATAATTGGGGTGGACTTTCTTTACTTTATTTTACACAGGACTGTACATATTACTGCCACCCCTCCAAATGCCAAGACTGCCAAGGCCACTAGATCTGGGCCTCACATTTAGGAATGGGAATGTAAAAGCTGAGTCAGGGGTGTCAGTTTAAACATGGACACTGATTTAACTGTAAAGCACATTCACTTTTTTCGTGTCAGGTTACAGCTGGATAAACATGTCATTTACTGTACACCTTCAGTAGGATTTCAGTTTTTTATCTGTTCAAATTGGTAAATAATATATGACAGAACAAACTTGAAAACAGCATTCTCACAAGGTTAACAAAAATCCATTTGTGATGACTTACCAGTGGATATGAGCTGATGATGTAGCTCTGAACAGCTATTCTGGAATCAAAAATTAATTTCCTGTCTTAGGGATCATCAAGTGAGAGTCCAGCATCAGACTGACTACCTTTTGCTATTTATTTATCTTCAGCTACTGTAAAAATAAAGCCCCACAAGTGGATTGACAATTAAATTATCAAACATATGATTAAGATTTACTCTCAGATGACAAAACAAACAGCCCCCTGTGGGGTAACCAGTTTTTCACCCCAGGAAGAGCAGATGCTAAATTTCAACTGTGGGCCTCTAAAGGCTTGAAAAACTTCAGTATCTATATATTCCAAACTCTGCTGTTCATTACCCACTTCTCTGAAGAAGTGGGCAATGAATTTAATACTACTTCTTCTTCTTCTTTCGGCTGCTCCTGTTAGGGGTTGCCACAGCTGATCATCCGGTTACGAATCCGCATATTTGATTTGGCAAATTTTTTACGCCAGATGCCCTTCCTGACGCAACCCTCACCATTTACCCGGGCTTGGGACCGGCACTAGGAGTACACTGGCTTGTGGGACCCTGTGGCTGGTTTAATGAATTTAATACTACAATAAATATTATTTAAAATTTCCGCAGCTAAGAAGTTTGGGAAAAACATCCTCACAGTTCACTTATTTGACTCCCCCACAAACACCTGCTGGAATACCAATGAGAAAGAACTGTTTGATGAACAGGATGTAAACAGATTATACATTTGAAAACTTTCCTTTTCTCAAAAATTATCTCATAGACTTCACAGTATGAACATAGAATGGACTTTTGGAAACTGAAGTCTGAGCAAAGTATGGAAAACCAGCTTGTACAGGAGCTCTTACTAAGATGCTGACTGCACACCTCAGATTATCACACTTAGAAATAAAAACATACCAGCCATACACTACATGGACAAACGTATTGGGTTACCGACACATTAATCCTACGGGAACTTTTATTGCATCCCATTCTAAATCCATAGGCAATAATAAAGAGTTGATATTCCCCTTGCAGCTATAACAGCTTCCACTCTTCTGGGAAGGCTTCCTACGGGATTGTCGAGTGTGTCTATGGGAATTCTTGCGCATTCATCTAGAAGACCATTTGTGAGATCAGACGCTGGTGTTGAACCAGAGGACCTGGATCACAATCCCTATTCTCATTCATCCCAAAGGTATTGGATGAGGCTGACGTCAAGGCTCTGTGTGGGGCAGTCAAGTTCTTCCACACCACCAAACATATCCAGTCATGCCTTTCTGTACCTTGCTGTGTGCACTGGGACATAGTCATGTAGGAACAGAAAAAGGCCTCCTCCAACTTTTTTTACAAATTCGGAAGCATTGAATTGTCTGAAATGTCTTGGTTGTCATGAACCCCTGTCTTCCAGGTGCTGACTTGCCTTCTGTCTTTTGCTCTATCCTTATTGCTCTATGTCTCCCCCTCCATCCTGACTGTGTGTGTCGTAGTTCCTGGTTCCGACCTACCTCTCACATACTGTCTATGGTAGATGGAGAGCAAGACACACTTGCTCTCCATCTACTCATTCTCATAAAAAACTGGCCAGCTATCCACTCATCACCAGAACATCAGCTAGTCACTGTGGTCCTGGAGAGTCTACTTCCCCTCGCCAGTGTCTTAGGGTAGGGCTGGTCAACAATTGGGACTGTTGTCTTGGATATGACTGTGAGCCTCCTCGAATTTTCGGTGAATTTTTATTCTTAGTAGTTTGTGCAATACAGCCAGCCAATGACAAACATATGACTTTCTTTCTGTATTACACACATTACATTAACCTGTGACTTGAAAGGGCTCATGAGCCAGATGAGCCAGTGTGTGATGGATGTTCTGGTTTAATTTGCTAGACTATGACTGAATCTCCAGCCACATTTTGTTTATTGTTCACACTGTCATTTAAAACTGTCATATGTGTATGTCGTTGTTCTCAAACCAAACATAACTAAAGTAAACTAAGCTAAGCTAAACTGCTATTGTCATCTAGAAATATGTATGCCCAGTAGTACTGGCAGGTCACACTGTCCCTAAGCTTTTTGATGACAGAAAAGAATGGTGTGATAATAATAGTACCAGTTCTTTTCTGTGGCCTTTTCCCCAGGATGCTTTGATTTTCACCTTCAAATTGCACTTTAAGCTTCCATGGAAAGCACTAATCAGAGTTTTGAATGGCATCCATGCAAGCTTTCACCTGCACCTGGTTTCTAAACAAAAAACTAATAATAATTAAGGCTTCTGCTCAAAACAGCCTAACAATTTAGTCTTTGTTTTCATAATTGACTTCTATGAGTGTGTCTGTAAATAATTATAGAGTTTTATATGCCTGTTTAAATACTCATAGTGCCACACAGAAGCACAATAACTCTGCTATTATACAATAACAGCCTGAAGTGGCTAATAGAATAGACTGTCACAAGGTCTAAATGGGCTTTTTGTATTGTTATTTTCTTAATAGTATGTTTCTCCATGAGGTAACATTGCTGTAATGCTATTTAAACAGCAGCTAAAGCAACATCAGATTTAACTAACAATAAATCACAACTGTGCATTAGTGGGTTTAACATATTAGATACACTGAAAAGAGTTTGGAGTTCAGAAGATGATTGCTGATTTTACAGCAGGGTTAGGTTCACAACAGACTCAGAATCATCAGAATCAAAACTGCTTACATTACAGATGCTTCAATAAATATATAAATATGATGGATAGATGAAAGATAGAAAATATGAAGATAAAGTTATGTATTTACCCTATATGCGAGAAAGTGCAATGTGTAGCATAAGTACTCCAGGGTTAAACAATACTATATACAATATGTATGCAAACCAGCCACAGGGGCCTACAAGCCAGTGTACTCCTAGTGCCGGTCTCAAGCCTGGGTAAATAGTGAGGGTTGGGTCAGGAAGGGCATCCGGAGTAAAAAAATTGCCAAATCAAATATGCGGATTCATAACCAGATGATCCGCTGTGGCAACCCCTAATGGGAGCAGGCGAAAGAAGAAGAAGAAGAAGAAGATGAAGAGGCAGAAGAAGATATACAATATGGATACAATATAGGCAATAACTATACCTACCGGAGTGACCAGGCAGTGTATTGTTCAGACTGTCATCTTATTATTGTATTATTAAAGTTATGGCATGGTTATATTAAAGACTCAGTTTCAAAATGTTGGGATGCTGCATGAAATATGAATAAAAACACAATGCAATGATTTGCAAATCTCATACAAAAATAATTTTCACAAGATAAAAAAGTATGGGGGTGCATTAGTGCTTTGGGACTGGCAGCTTGCACATCTGGAAAGGCACCATCATTGCTGAATATTATATACAGGTTTTAAAGCAACATATGCTCCCCTCCAAACATCATTGTTTTTTCAGGGAAGGCCTTGCATATTTCAGCAAGAAAGTGTTAAACAGCCCACTGCAGCTATTCCAACAGCATGGCTTCATAGTACAAGAGTGCCGGTGCTGGACTGTCCTGCCTGCAGTCCAGACCTTTCAATAACTGACAACATTTGGCACATCATGAAAGGCAAACTGTATGACAAAGAAGACTGTTGAGCGACTGGAATCCTAAATCCAGACAAGAATGGGACAACATTCCTCTCCCAAAGGTCCAGCAGCTGGTCTCCTCAGTTCCCAGATATTTACAGACTGTTGTGAAAAGTATTTGCTATGTTTTTTTTTTGTTCTTTTGCAAATAAAATCTTGGTTTATGAGATTTGAAATTTTCCACTGGCATTTAAAAAGTATTCTGATTCTGATTCACAGTGTCGTGTTGCCCAGACTCTTTTTATGGTTTATATTTAGAAAGACAACACAAGGCCTCAGTGTTATTTTGGAACCTGATATTGATTCAGTTTTAGTCTTTTTTATGATAATGCATATTCATTTTGGTCAGATCTTAATCAGATTTTGGTTTTTCTTAGGTAATTTTAATTTTGATGTGCTTTGCAAATTTTGAGGTCATAGTTGTTGCTGTGCATGAGTTACCATGGTTACAGGTGGTCTAGTCTATTGAAAAGGCTTTGTTTATTTGTTTATTTTTTCTCACACACAGTGTCTATGTCCCTCTGCTCTGGAATGATACAACACACCGACTGTCCAAAGTAAATCCAGCAAGCACTTCCAAATTGTGGCTGGACAAAACAACACCTCTTGTGTATTTAGATCCCTTATTGGTTGCCTAGTTTCTCATTTTTGTTGCATCAGATTTAATAGAGCTCCAGAATTTATGGAACTATTGTTCTGTGGTGCGTAGACTATTGTTCAAAAAATTAATTACTGTCATTGACTTAAGTTGGAATTTTCATGCCCCATTCTGGCCTTCAGATGGGAACACACAAACTCATGGAGTCTCTGTTATCTAAAGAACTTTTGGCATTACCGATGTGGACCTGTTACACACAACACTCGAATGACTTTGAATTTAATTTAATTTATTTTTAAAAATCATTATTGTCATCTGCATATCTGACTGAACAACCAATGAGCTAATGCCATGTTGAGGTATTTGATGTTGATCCATCCACAATTTGCAGAAATTGCTACTTCTCTTAGACTAGTGGTCAGATTTTAATGAAACTTGCACACAGTTATCACCTAACGGGTCTTCACCCAATTGGTCTTCAAGATCAAGGTCAAGGTCATAGTTATTGGTACTGTTAGATGGTGATGATTATGATCTTATAGATCGTGGTTATGGGAGCAGTCTTGCTGGATGACTTGCAGATTAGAAAGGTGTGGTTGGGGTCTTCCTGTCAACAATATGCTAATATCAATAATATGCTCAGTGTGACCAGAGGGGTTTTGTGACAGAAGGCTATTAGCAAGAGTAAAAGGGAAGGTTTACAAGATGGGAGTGAGGCCTGCTATGATGTATGGTTTGGCTGGCACTGGTGAAAAGACAGGAGGCAGAGCTGCAGGTGGCAGATTTGAAAATGTTGAGATTTTGGCTGGGAGTGATGGGCATGATTAGAAATGAGTACATCGGAGGAACAGCTCAGGTTGCGAAGTTAGAATGCCAGTCAGAGAAGCTAGACTGAGACGGTTGGACATGTTCAGAGGAGGGATAGTAGTGGATATATTAGACAAAGGGTGCTAAAGATGGAGCTGCCAGACAGGAGGAAAAGGGCCAGAGTTACAACAAATGCTCTAGTTATACTCCTGAACTTAAACACATCCATTTTGGTGGTGAATAAGATTTATTTGTCCTTGATCCTTTAATATGACTTTTTGTGAGCCTGTCTGAAATTTCAGTGGACTTTGATTATTATTCATAAGTGCTATACAGCCAACTAAAGGCACACACATTAAAATATCCTATAAATTGTGATGGATCTTGAATCAGATAAGCTACTACATTATTGACATTCTGTTTTTGTTTTGTTTTTTTAGAAATATCAAAAACTTTTCAATTCTCAAGGTGCCATGACTGTTAACAGACAGAAGGATCCAGCTGCAGACTCAGACCTTGGAAGCAGATTTAAATGTTTATTTACAGGTGTGGGTTAACAAGGTAAGTATTTTTTAACAGAATAGAATGCATGGAGGAGTGGGTAGGCAGGAAAGTAATTTGACAGTCCAATGAGTAGATCCAGTCATTTCCAGGCAGGCAGGTTTTGTGGGAGGGTTTCATCAAAGGCCAAGTTTTTTTCCAGAAGGAAACTCCAGCAGGTCAACAAGCAGCAACAAAACATACAGAGAAGGTCCTGGAAGAGGGACTAGAGCAGAACATGAACAGATAAAACTAGAAGTTAACATAAATGCTAAAGCAGTGACCTGGTAGTACCACTGTGGAAAGCTGAACAATCTGGTGAGGGTGGAGAGGTAGAGCCGGTCCTTAAATCCAGCAGAGGATGAGGAATGAAAAACAGGTGTACACCTGCAAACAGCTGCTACTGCTCATAGCTACACCTCTCATTAACTCCAACTCATCACAGAAGTCTGGATGGCAGAGAGATGGAGAGAGAAGGAAGGCAGGGACTGGAAAGAGCGAGTTCGGGAGTAAAGAACTTCGGGGACCATGACACAAGGTGCAGTCTGGGAATCCAATAGCTGGTCTGGTAAATTAGCCACTTGGGACAAAGGCTAACAAACAAATTTAAATTCTTCTTCTTCTTCTTCTTCTTCTTCTTCTTTTGGCTGTTCCCGTTAGGGGTCGCCACAGCAGATCATCTGCCTCCATCTCATCCCATCCCTTGCATCCTCTTCCCTCACACCAACCCTCTGCATGTCCTCCTTCACTCTTCATCAATCTTCTCTGTGGTCTTCCTCTTCTCCTCCTGCCTGGCAGCTCCATCTTCAACATCCTTTGTCCAATATACCCACTATCGCTCCTCTGAACATGTCCAAACCATCTCAGCCTTGTCTCTCTGACTTTGTCTCCAAACTTCTCAACATGAGCTGTCCCTCTGATGTCCTCATTTCTAATCCTGTCCATCCTGGTCACTCCCAGGGAAAATCTCAACATCTTCAATTCTGCCACCTCCAGCTCTGCTTCCTGTCTTTTTGTCAGTGCCACCGTCTCCAAACCATACATCATAGCAGGTCTCACTACCGTCTTGTTAACCTTCCCTTTCACTCTTGCTGCTATCCTTCTGTCACAAAGCACCCCTGATACTCGTCTCCACCCACTCCACCCTGCCTGAACTCTCTTCTTTACCTC
>VUQH01084300.1:0-10837 GCA_015106775.1 Etroplus canarensis
CTGGAGACGGTGGCACTGACAAAAAGACAGGAGGTGGAGCTGGAGGAGGCAGAACTGAAGATGTTGAGATTTTCCCTGGGAGTGACCAGGATGGACAGGATTAGGAATGAGTACATCAGAGGGACAGCTCATGTTGAGAAGTTTGGAGACAAAGTCAGAGAGGCAAGGCTGAGATGGTTTGGACATGTTCAGAGGAGGGAAAGTGGATATATTGGACGAAGGATGTTGAAGATGGAGCTGCCAGGCAGGAGGAGAAGAGGAAGACCACAGAGAAGATTGGTGGATGTAGTGGAGGAGGACATGCAGAGGGTTGGTGTGAGGGAAGAGGATGCAAGGGATAGGATGAGATGGAGGCAGATGATCCGCTGTGGCGACCCCTAACGGGAACAGCCGAAACAAGAAGAAGAAGATTCTGAGAACTGAAGATCTCAATGCATAAATGAACACCCCCTTCAAACTGAGACTCTTTTCTGGGCGTTGTCCCTGCCCAACCAATGAGGTGGACTATGAGAGCTGGCACTGAAATGTTGAGCTTCTCCTTAAAGATGCCAAGCAGCCTGACTCAAACAAATTTAGAAGGCTCTTGGAAAGTTTCTCATCACCTGCAGTTGATCTTGTAAAGTACTTACCTGCCAGTTCACCCCCCACCACATACTTGAAAATCTTTAATTCTGCTTTCAGCACGGTCGAAGATGGTGACGACCTGTTCACTAGATACTTGAACACCATACAAAATCACGGTGAAGAACCTTCAACCTACCTTCAAAGACTCCAAGTCATGTTGAACACAACGTTCTCAAGGGGTGGCGTCTCTGCTGTTGGACTTAATAAGCTGCTCTTAAAACAGTTCATAAGAGGCTGTTGGGACAATGACAATGACTTGCAGAGCTTCAGTTAGAGCAAAAGAAACAAACACCACCTATTTCTGCTGAGCTCCAAACTGCTGAGAAAAGGCGCACAACAAAAATGTCACGTATGAAACAGTACCTGAACATATCAAAGCCGAAAGCACTCTCACACTATCAAGGCACCCAGTCTCAAAGTCCAGAATGTCCCAAATCACAACTTCCTGATCCCATGTCTGAAATCAGATATCTCAAAATGCAAATTGCCAACTTACAGTCCCACCTTGCCTCACTCAAAAACAAAAAGGACTCTGAAACCTCCAAAGCAAAGTCACGAGCCCCAAGTGCAACCAAACCTAAAATCCCACCTGAAAGCAAAGCTCAAAAGCCACAGTAATCAGATCAAAGGCCTGACAATCACCCAAGCGACAGACTAAAGCCATGGTACTTCTTTCGGTGTGGAAAGGATGGGCATTTAAAGCCCCAATGTGAAAACGGGCCAAACTCTCCCCTTGTTGCTCTTAAAAGAAAACAGTTGAAAGAAAAGCCGATGACATGGAATAAAGTAAATGCCCCAGAACACAGTCCTTTAAACTAGACCCAGTTCCAATTACGGGACAAACTGGGGCTGAACCAAAGACAAAGCGTCCCAAGAGAAAGAAACATGCCTTTAACAAACACGCTCAAACTGAAAAGCATGTTTCGCTTCCAAAAGGTCTAGTTGGAGCAAAGTATACTGCCAAGTAGCATGACCATCTGTGCAGTTGCCTTTTAGACACAGGTTCGAAAGTAACAACAGTCTCCCAGTCCTTCTACGAAGAAAACTTGTCTCACTTACCTGTCCATAGCTTAAAAGACCTTCTGGATGTAGAATGTGCAAATGGCTAAAAGGTCCCTTACTCTGGCTTCATCAAGACAGCCATCACTTTCCCCAAAAGTTCATTGGGTGTAGACATTGAATTGCCAACTCTTGCTTTAATCGTTTCCTATCCAAGTTCCAACTCACCTTCACTGCTAATAGGCACAAACACCTTGGACATTCTGTATGAGCAGTGTGAGCAGTATGGACTGGTTATTGAGCCCAAAGACAGACACTTCCTATGGCAGTCAATTCAAGTTTGGGCCAAGTCAGACTACACAGTACAGATTCTGAAACTACTGAAGCAGGAGAAACAAAAGTTCTCGAAGGATCAGTGACATGTAGAGTACCGGATACTGGGAAAAGGGTGGGTATCACCCTCACACCAAAGGCTGTCATAGCAGAGATACACACAATCCAAAGTATCACACCCACCAATGACCAAACACTGAAACTCAAACCAGAAACCAAGTCAACTCTTCAGTTTGATTTTGCAGATTCCCATTTCCAGCGAGTGGAAAGAAAGGATTACGAACAAGTTGAACTCAATGCCTGAGGTATTTTCCCAACACAAGCTCGATTTTGGTCGCACCAACAAGATCAAACATCACATCACACTCAGCAACCCCACACCTTTCAAACACAGGACAAGATTACCTTTACAGATGCCCATCCCTTGGCAGCAACCCGTTAACACATATCCTTACCACCGCAAAATTCGATGCCACGAGTTTTAGATGGTTGGCGGCGTTGTCCACGTTCGACTTCCAACTGCAATACAGGGCAAGAAAACAGAATCAGGACGCCAATGGTCTGTCCAGACGCCCACACAATGCACAACCTGATGACATTCTGTCCAAGAAAGAGTTGGAAAGGATACAACAGTTCACACAAAGATACTTACCTGCTACTTGTTGACTTAGAGCACAATCCGAGCCATCTGTGAAAAGCACTTTGTCCACCAGTCGTCAGAGGATGAACCAGCTGAGCCCACAGCTAATAGCGCTCTGGTTTTGTCTCTCACTCATCACCCACAAGTCATTCCCCAAAGCTATGAGGAAGAGGAGCATCTTGGTGGCTTACCAGTCATTCCCCATTTCACAACATCAGACCGGAGAGAAAAACAAACCAACAACACAAGCATTCGAGAAATTGTCAATCAGATGGAGATGGGAGAAGAGTCCTGTCAACTGCAAAGAATGAACTTCCCGAACTCAATTTGTTACTAGGAGAATGGAACGAGTTAGTCCTCAAAGATGGAGTCCTCTATCGCACAAGACAAGAAGGTGCACAAACGCAGTACCAACTCATACTGCCCCCAGAGTTAAGACCCCTTGTCCTGAAAATCTTACACGACAACATGGGGCACATGGGTGTTGAGAGGACATTGGATCTTGTGAGGAAGCGATTCTATTGGCCCAAATTGGCCTACGACATAGAACTCAAAGTCAAGACCTGCGACCGGTGCACCCGCCGCAAAGCCCAACCAGAAAAGGCAGCACCATTAGTGAATATTGTTGTCACACGCCCACTCAAGCTAGTATGGCATATAGCTAGTATCGACTTTCTAACTCTAGAACCAGATTAAAGCAACACTGAAGATGTGTTAGTGATAACAGACCATTTCACTAAGTATACGCTTGCCCTGCTGACTCCAAACCAGAAGGTGTGGACAGTTGCTCGTTGCCTCTGGGAGAACTTCTTCTCACACTAAAGTTTCCCTGAGAGACCTTGTAGTGATCAGGGGCCAGACTTTGAGTCCCACACAATAAAAGAGCTCTGTCTTCTAGCTGGTATTCAAAAGGTGCGAACTACCCCATACCGCCCAAGGGGGAACCCTGTCGAACATTTCAACAGGCTGCTTCTCAACAAGCTTGGTACTCTGGAGAACCACAAAAAGACCCACTGGCACAAACATGTGTGACCCTTAGTACATGCCTATAATTGTACTAAGAAAGAGGTGATGGGGTTTACTCCGTATGAGCTAATGTTCGGCCAACAGCCAAGGCTCCCCGTCGACCTCGCCTTCGGTCTGCCAGTCAACCATCAGTCAGGTTCCCGCTCAGAGTATGTTCACAACATCAAGTCACACCTCAAGTCCAGCTACAAAATCGCAATAGAAATGGCAAAGAAATCAGCTGACCGCAACAAAGCAAGATTCAACAAACACACCATTGACTCCACCTTGAAAGAAGGCAATAGAGTTCTTGTCAGAAACGTTTGCATAAGAGGCGAGCATAAGTTAGCTGACAGGTGGGAGTTCGATGTTTACGTTGTAGTGAAACAGTCAAACAATCTCCCTGTTTATATTATAAAGCCAGAGATGAAAGACAGTCCTCAAAGAACCCTCCATTGTGACAACTCTACCGGATGAGACATGCCTACTGGATGAGACCTTACCTGTAAACGATCCTAATAAAAGGTACTTACCTGAAAAGAGTCCTGATGAAAGTACCAAAGAAACCACAGTTGATACTTACCCTGAAAGAGAAAACCTACCTGTTGATCCCGAAGAACCAGTTTCAATCAATGATCCCCCTGAAATGGACAGTCAGTTCAGAGACATTCCCAATTTGCCCACAGAAACTGATACAGACCAGTGCCCAGAAGCCACTGACCAATGTGACAGTAACTCCGACTCCCAAAGACACTCAACTAGACATAGGAAATCTGCTCGGAGACTGACTTACCCTGAACTAGGCAACTCACCGGTTTCTGCTGTCGAGTCGCTATTTCACGGCCTAGCTACAGCATTTACTGACTCTTTAATTGCCTAGACAGTGTTAAAAATGGAAACTGTGTGAAACATGTACGAGGACATACATGGGAAAAGGAGGGGAGGCTGGTGTGGTGGTTCTCACATGCAGGTACGTGTACCCCTAAGAGTACTCGAGGCACTCCAGGGGGTACGTGAAATTTTAAAAAACATAAATCTAATTTTTAAAAATCAAATCAATAATCCTTTAAAATAGTTATTTAATAAATAATCAAATTGTCTAAATGTTCATACAATTAATTTTATATTGACTAAGCTATTCAATTTCATTAACCTAAAAAACAGTGTCCCCTATACCAGAATGGTTTGACCCAACCTGGCACATGCATCACCTGTCAATCACCTCTGCCTTGAAAACTAAAATAATGGAGTCATGGTTAAAGTGTAGCAGCAATGCCACTGAAGACATAGTGGCACAAATACCAAAGAAGGCAAAACCAGTGCTGGCAAAATTCCAGCAGTATTCAGAAGAATATGTTTTAATGGGATTTACACCAATGAGTTGCAAACCACCCATGGCATTGTGTTTTTTCTACAGGGAGAAATTTTCAGCAGTGGCATGAAGCTAGCACATCTTAAAACGTGCAAAGTGTTCAGTTCAATGTAACAATGTTCTTCAGTGTTGACTGTTTGCAACTTTAATATGTCAGTCTAATTTTTGATACTTAATCAGAATCAGAATACTTTATTATTATTATTATTGCATTGTGTTACAGATGCTCAGTTAAATATAAATTTAAATTTGACAGGCAGAAAATGAAGATTAAAATAAAAAAATAAACCTGTCTGTATAAACTGCTGTATGTAACATAAATAACTCCAAAGTCAAACCATATATATAATATGTAATATGAAACTAGTTAAAGAGTCACAGGGAAGAGTTGTAAAGTCTGATGTCCACAGGTAGGAATGATTTCCTATGGTGGTCTGTGGAGCATCATGGTGGAATGTGTCTGCTGCTGAACATGCTCCTGTGCCTGCCCAGCATGTCTTGGAGAGGGTGTGAAGGATTGTCCAATATTGTCCTTAACTTGGACAGCATCCTCCTAATAAATTTACTTAGACTTCTTTTTTGCAAACATTTTCTATGCATGATTATGTTTATGATTCTTTGTGAAGAAATGTTTATAATTAAGCTCACAAATTCAGTTTGAAAAAGATTTTTATTATAATCCCAAAACAGGGCACTTTAAGTTGTTAATTATTTAGTTCTTTAAGCCCCTGTCACACCATGATGATTTAAAAAGCTTATGGCGACACATTCAAATTCCCTTAAAATGCTGGAACAATGATGTTAAATGGACATATATAACATATATGCTAGCGTACTGCTGGCATTCACAACTTGAAACCCATTTGTACCACTTCCCTTAAATGCACCACATACGTAATTATTTGGCAGGTGTGTGTTAAAAACGTGTTTAGTTTGACTGGATCATGTCAAATACTTCTACAAATGGCAATATCCATTGGAGGTATGTCTGATATGTGTTACACATATGTTAAAAACCTGTTACTCATAGTTATCATGTTTTGGGTACAGCCACGCATTTCGACATGAGTAACGTGAGTCTCCAATTGCATTAAGTACCTATAGCATATGGTCCTCTTATGCAAGACATAAGAGCTATACATGGGCAAGCGTCAGTGGTTTTGTGCATGCTCAAAACTGTCTCGCAACCTTGCCATACTACCTCGTAGACCAGCGTAATTATGCATGCTTTTAACACATACAAAACTTCCCTAGAACGTAATTAACATACTTGCAGTTTTTTTCCTACGCCAGCATACGCTTGTTAAATTGTCATGGTGTGACAGGAGCTTTAACAGATTTGACTCTGCGGTTGCTGCTCATATCTCCAACCTTCCTCCTGTTGTCCTGAAACCACCAGCTCCCTCCCTACACCTCCTCCTCATGATCTCTCAGCCTCCTCACCCACCCCAGGCTCATAGCACTCTTCACACCTTCAATCTCAACACCTTTACCCCTCCCCTATCTGTGACCTTCACTGCTGACCAGATCCAGAGACAGCTGATGAGACTACTCTCAGGCAAGTTTGCAGGACCTCATGGTGTGAGCCCCAGGGTTCCCATGCTGTGAAAGAGGTCATGCTTCATGCCTGTGCCAAAGACATCATGTCCCTGTGACCCTGTGGACTACAGACTGTGGCACTAACAGCACACATCATGAAGACCCTGGAGAGACTATGGCCAGTCCTCTGATGGACACCTGCTCCACCATGTCTACACTCACCTGAACAAGCCAGTGAGCACTGTGAGGATACCAGGACTGTTTCTCTTATGGCCATATCTCGCATGTCATGTATATAGTACTGTTTTTAACTTTTAACTTTGTGTGTTTGTGCGACATGTACTTTTTACATAAAGGTTCATTTATTTTTTATTTCATTTTTCTATATTTCACACTTATATATATTTATATCGACTGTTTAACTCTTTTAACTTTTGGTGCTTGTGGGACATTGCACTTTTTTTACACATAGATTTATACATTTTCATTTTCTTAGCTTTCATATCTATGTTTATATTTATATCTAATGGAGCATCTGTAACACAAGCAATTCCCCCACTGGGATTAATATTGGATTCTGATCCTGATTAACAACAGTCTGTTAACTTCTTGGAAATGGAGACCAGCTGCTGGATCTCTGGAAAAGGAATGTTGTCCTATTCTTATCTGATATAAGATTCCAGTTGCTCAACAGTCTTGGGTGTTCATTTTGCGTTTCATGATGCACCAAATGTTTTCAGTTCATGAAAGGTTTGGACTGCAGGCAGGCCAATCCAGCACCCAAACTCTTTTACTATGAAGTCATGTTATTGTAATAGCTTTAGCATTGTCTTGCTAAAATATACAGAGTCTTCCCTGAGAAAGATGAGGTCCAGAGCAGATGGCTGTGTTTCTGGATGATGTGGCTTCTTTTTTGCATGCTAGAGCCTTAATCTGCATTTATGGATGGCATGGCGAACTGTCTTCAAAGACAATGATTTCTGGAAGTGTTCCTGAGCGAGCGCATTGATTTCCACGACAGCCTGAGGGCCCCGAAGATCACCACCATCCAGTATTGGTTTTTGGTCCTGTCCCTTGCACACAGAGATGTCTGCAAATTCTCTGAAACTATTGATGATATTATGTACTGTAGAAGATGGAACATTCAATATCTTCACAATATCTTGACTTAATTATCTGGAACATATTCCTCCAACTGTTTCTTTTTAGTGCCTCTTATTTTTCCCACCTTTTGTTGCCCTTTTTCTAATTTTTTGAAATGTGATGCTACCATTAAATTCAAGATGATCTAGTATTTTTCATGAAACAGTAAAATGTCAAACTTTAAACTTTCACCATCTAATATGCTTTCTATTTTCTTTTGCTATTTGTTTATGAGATTTGCAAACATTACATTGAATTTTTATTTGTGTTTTTATTTATATTTTACTAAGTGGCCCAACCTATTTGGAATTGAGGTTCTAAATTAGTTTACAGTGGTAATCTAAACCATACTAAAATAACAATAGTGGATTATGTGTAAGAGTAAATATGGTATAGCAACATGGGATTTGCAACAAGAAAAACACATTAAATACATGGTTTGTGTTTCAGAATAGTGTAGTGATGACCTTTTTGTACCTGTGGTAGGTCAACTGCGTGACTAATTTCACACTTGCTTCATATGAGATGAGCCCAGACAAAAAAGCCATACTATCTGGTGATCAGTGCAGACTGAACATATTCAGCTGGAGCTGAATTTGACAGTTTATGCCTTGTCAAGTCAGCATATCCAACTTCAAACAGACCCCACACCTCCTTTCTCTGTGTAGTAAAGAACAGATCAGATTACTACTACAGACACTCATTATATAGGTCTGGGTTGACAGGAGAGGCAGGAGGTTGTGACAAAAAAGCAAGTTTCAGTGGTTTCAGCTGAAACCACCTCCATTCTACTGCCTTTACACATCACTTGAAGAGACAAATAACCGCCTTAGCTACTGCTGTCATTTACAGAATTAGGTCTTTTAGTTATAGTTTGAGTTGGAAATCTCTTCATTTAAATTTTAGTTTGTTTTATTTTTCTTTACTCAACTTATATGCACAGAATTGATATTGTAGCTGTACCCCAAGTAGTTACACATTTGTTAATTAAACCAGGTATCGCAGAACATCCACTGCCTGAGCAACAAGCTTTTTGGTGACATTTCATTTCCAGCACAATATACATATCATTTGTTTGTGTACATGCTCACAATGCAAGCAACACCATCTCCAAAGTAAGCCAGAGAGTGAGTCACTAGGCTGGTGTGCGTGTTGTGGTGTCAGGGTAGGAAACAGGACCTCTTTTCGCGGCCGTCTTTTTTTCCATTTTCGTCATAAGTTTGCTGAGCTTCTGCTTGCTGATGTTTCACTCTGTCCACTGCAACTGCAATTCAAATGATAGAGGGAGTTGAAAACAGAAAACATGTATCAGAACGAGCAGATAAAAATGTAAGGATAAGTATATGTTTTTTGCAGACAGACAGAGAGCAGAACAGGAAGCGAGCAAGTGCTTAATCACTTCATCTATCTTGTGACATTACCAGATATGGGGCTTAGCAAACCAAGTAGTCAGAGGGCAGTGAAGCCCCTAGTGAGGAATTTCTATAATGCAGTCTCTTCCAAAAGTATTGGAACAGCAAGACCAATTCATTTGTTTTTGCTGTGCACCGAAGACATTCGTGTTTGAGATCAAAATATGAATATGACAATAGAGATCAGCGTTTCAGCTTTTATTCCCCAGTGTTTACATCTAGCTATGTTCAACATTGTTCCATTGCTTGTGGGAATGTGCAAAGATCCAAAACTTCTGGAAGGATGTCATACAATGTCTGTCGGAAATGTTTAATACCAAAGTCCCTTTAAATGCTAAACTAGGTGTGCTCGGAATATACTCAAAGAACTTTCTAAAAACACAGAAACAGTATGCAGTTTTGGAATTCGGACTTCTACAAGCCAGGAGAGCTATTGCACTATGCTGGAAGAGTATGGACGCTCCTATGATGAAGATGTGGATGAAGGAACTTTCTGAATGTATTGGACTGGAAAGGTTAATATACATTGCCAAGAGCAAACGAAAAGACTTTGATAAAGTCTAGGAACCATATATATGAATATCATGACAAATGAAAGTGCTAGATTTTTCTGAAATGATTTGTAAATGCTGTAAAATGTAGCCCCCATTTTCTTTCTTTCTTTCTTTCTTCCCCCCTCCCCTTTTTTTAAATTTTTTTTTTCCATCATAATTTGATAATTAATCCAATTTCATTACGTTTATTCAAACTGAAAAATGATGCAAGGGTATGCAGTTTGTGTGTGTAGTGTGTATATGTATGTATGTGTATATGTTATGTGCTTGTGAAAAAAATTTGAAAAAGACAATAAAGATATTGGCAAAAAAAGCTATGTTCAACAAGATAAAATATAACACATTTTGTGTCAAACCACCCAGTTTTTCAAGTGAGCCTAGGAGTTGGAACAAATAATTTAAAGTAAAAAATGCTTGATATTTGGTTGCATATCCCTTGCTCACAATAACTGCATCAAACCTTCCATAGATTTACTGGTTATGCCTTCCAAGCTTTTACTACAGCATCTTTTTGTTGTCTGTTTTGCGGGGTTTCGCCCCTTGGTCTCCTCTCCAGGAGGTGAAATGCGTGTTCAGTTGAGTTAAGATCAGGTGACTGGCTCAGCCAGTCCAAACACATTTATCTAATGCAGAAGTCAGATAATCATCTTCTTCTTTCAGCTGCTCCTGTTAGGGGTCGCCACAGTGGAGCATCTGCCTCCATCTCACCCTGTCCCCTGCATCCTCTTCCCTCACACCAACCCTCTGCATGTCCTCCTTCACTACATCCATCAATCTTCTCTGTGGTCTTCCTCTTCTCCTCCTGCCTGGCAGCTCCATCCTCAACATCCATTGTCCAATATATCCACTATCTCTCCTCTGAACATGTCCAAACCATGCATCTCAGCCTTGCCTGTCTGACTTTGTCTCCAAACTTCTCAACATGAGCTGTCCCTCTGATGCACTCATTTCTAATCCTGTCCATCCTGGTCACTCCCAGGGAAAATCTCAACATCTTCAGTTCTGCCTCCTGTCTTTTTGTCAGTGCCATCATCTCCAAACCATACATTATAGCAGGTCTCACTACTTTCCTTTTCATTCTTACTTCTGTCACAAAGCACCCCTGACACTCGTCTCCACCCAATCCACCCTGCTTGCACTCTCTTCTTCACCTCTCTTCTGCTCTGTCCATTGCTTTGGATGATTGATCCCAAGTATTTAAACTCATCCACCTTCA
>VUQH01084313.1:0-10180 GCA_015106775.1 Etroplus canarensis
ACCTGGAGAAGCCTGGCAGCGCTGTGAGAATCCTGTTCTTTGACTTCTCCAGTGCATTCAACACCATATAGCCGGTGCTTTTAAGGGACAAACTGGAGAAGGCTGGTGTGGACTTTGACCTGGCGGACTGGATCCTGGACTACCTCACTAACCGACTCCAGTTTGTGAGAGTTTGGGACGGTGTGCCTGACATCCTGACCTGCAGTGTGGGGTGCCCCCCAGAGGACTGTCCTGGCCTTCTTCCTCTTCACCCTCTACACTGCAGACTTCAGACACAACACGAATGGCTGTGTTCTGCAGAAGTTCTCAGACGACTCTGTGATTGTCGTGCTCATCACTAACGATGATGATGAGGAGTACAGAGGACTGCGCAGGACTTTGTGGCCTGGTGTCAGCAGAATCATCTCCTCATCAACACGGGGAAGACCAAGGAGATGGTGGTGGACTTCTGCAGACGTTGGTCTACTCTCCCCTCATCAGTGACCATCCAGGGAATGGACATTCAGAGAGTGGACTCTTATAAGTACCTGCGTGTTCATCTGAACAACAAACTGGACTGGACGGATAACACAGACGCACTGTACAAGAAGGGCTTGAATCGTTCTACCTCCTGAGAAGACTACAGTCTTATGGGGTGAAGGGGGCACTCCTGAGGACTTTTTATGACTCTGTGGTGGTATCAGCCATCCTGTACAGTCTGCTGGAGCAGCAGCATCACAGTAAGGGAGAGGAAGAAGCTGGACAAGGTCATCAAGAAGTCCAGCTCTGTCCTGGGCTGTCCTCTGGTCTCAGTGAGGGAGGTGGAGGACAGAAGGGTCCTAGCTAAACTAACATCTATGCTGGACCATGAGTCTCACCCCCTACAGGCTGCCCTTTCTGCCCTGGAGAGCAGCTTCAGTGACAGACTGATCCACCCTCGCTGTGTGAAGGAGAGATTCTGCAGTCGATGCATGCTCAATCACCCAGGTACGTAAAGCCTCAAAAGTTGATTCTGTTCATCTGCAGGTCTTTCCTTCCTGCTGTTGTCAGACTCTAATGATCACCACTAACACTGTACACCTGCCATCCATCTGCTATAATCATGTATAAAGTAAATCATATCAGTGCAATATACTTAGTAGTCACTTAATATTCACTTTACCTGGTATTTATTTATTTTTATTTTGCCATCGATGTCTCTGTGCAGGAGTTAAAGTCTATGATGTCGAGGGTGAAGAAAAATAATGTTATGGAGTCGTTTTTCTGGGGTTGACCTGGGCCCCTTAGTTCCAGTGAAGGGAAATCTTAAAGCTTCAGCTTACCAAGACATTTTAGACAATTCTATGCTTCCAACTTTGTGGGAACAGTTTGGGGAAGACCCTTTTCTCCTCCAGTATGACTGTACCCCGGTGCACAAAGTAAGCTCCATAAAGACGTGGTTGGAAGAATTTGGTGTGGAAGAACTTCAGTGGTCCACACAGAGCTCTGACCTCAACCCCATCCAACACCTTTGGGATGAAATAGAGATTGTGAGTCATGCCTTCTCATCCAATATTAGTGTCTCAAAAACGCTACAGTGTGTTTTTTCATCTGTACAACACTGCAGTGGATTTCTATTCACACAGTCAAAACTTGATCAAAGGGTAGATTTTTAGTGTTAATTCAAGGACTTTGACAAAAGAATTGGATCAGCTGTTTAGGATTTACAGCCATGTTTATGCATAAACATTTTTTAGAGGTTCAAAAATAATGGGACAATTGACTGCCAAGCAGTTTCATTTCCAACCGAGGCCTGTGCCCTCAATATTCCATGACAAACTCAGCAGATCAAAGATTTGGAGTTGATTCCAAGTGCTGAACTTGCATTTGGTAACTGTTCACTGAAACACTCAACAGGTCAACGAGACTTCAATGCAAATGAAAGAGATAGCAAAATTTTTTAGAAGTGACCAGAACAACAATCTGGAACAATCTTAAAAAGAGGGAATGAACTGACCAGCTCAGCAGCACCAAAAAAACTGGAAGACCACACAAGACAACTAAAGTGGATGATCACAGAATTCTTTCCTTGTTAAGAAAAATCCTTCACAACATCTAGTCAAGTCAGGAAGACTCTGGAGGAGGAAGATGTATCATTGTCAGTCCATTATCTAGAGACATCTTCATGAATGTAAATAAAAAAGGTTTATAACAAGGTGCAAACCACTGTTTCCACTCAGGAACAGGAAGGTCAGATTAGATTTTGCTGGAAAACATCTCAAAGACCCTGAAGAGTTCTAGAAAAAAAATCTTTGGACAGATGAAGCCAAGATGAACTTGTAGCAGAATGATGGGAAGAGAAAAGTGTGGAGAAGTAAAGGAACAGCTCATGATGTGACACATACCACATCATCTGTCAAACATGGTGGAGGCAATGTTATGGCATGAGCATATATGGCTGCCAGTGGAACCAGGTCACTAGTGTTTACTGATGATGTGATGCTGATAGATGCAGCAGGATGAAAGGTGAAGTGCACAGGATTTACTCTCTGCTCAGATTCAAGCAAATGCTGCAAACTTATTAGACACAGCAAATGGATAATGAGCCGAAGCAAACTGCAAAAGAATGCCAAGTGTTTCTCAAGGCAATGAAATTGGATATTCTTCAATGGCTCAGTCACCTGATCTTAACCCAACAGAGCAGCTTACAGTTACAGAAGAAAAAACTGAAGGCAGAGATCCACAAACACGCAGCAACTGAAGGCAGAGACCTACAAACATGCAGCACTTGAAGGCAGCTGCAGTAAAGGCCTGGCAGAGCATCTCAAGAGAGGAAACACAGCATTTGGTGATGTCTATGGGTTCTAGACTTCAGCCAGTCAGTGACTGCAAAGGATTTTCATCCAAGTAATAAAACTATCCTTACATTTAAAATTATGTTAATTTGTCCCAATACTTCTGAGCATCTGAAAATGGGGGAAATGCATACAACTGGATGTAATTCCAAAACAATTAACTTAAATGTTTTGTCAGACCCATTGAAAAAAAGCTGAAAGTCTACACACTTTTTTGTTCAGTTTGTGTCATTGTCACAAAACGTATGTACCTAACTGTAAATCTCTCTAAAATCCTCTGCACAACATTCTTCCTTCCTCAACTTCCCACAGAAGTTGAGGAAGGAAGGGAAGGCCATTTAATCCTTCTTCAGCTTCAGTCCTTGGCTCTACCTTCACTTGCTTCCTCTTCTTGCTTTCCAAAGTCATCATACAGACCACCATCCAGTGTTGCCTAGCTACATTTTCCCCTGACACCACCTTGCAGTCTCCTACCTCCTTCAGGTTGCACCCCTTGTACAAGATATAGTCCACCTTCCTCTACTCTTGTAGATTACTCTATGTTCCTCCCTCTTCTAGGAAGCTGGAGTGGAAGCTCCAGCAGAGAGCTCTGGAGTGACATGAAGCCCAGACTGGTCTGAGACCAAAAAGTGGCAGATGTGTTGAAGAAACTGTGGACAGGGCCAATGATCAAAATGTGTTCTTTAACAGATTTGTGGCTGCTGCTCACACCTCCAACCCTCTTGATGTTGGCTTGCAACCACCAGCATTGAGGACGCCATTATCTGCGTGGGGGTCACGTTCTTTGACTTCTCCAGTGCATTCAACACCATCTGCTGGCTCTACTTGGTGAGAAACTGGCAGTGATGCAGGTGGATGCCTCCCTTGTGTCCTGGATTATTGACTACCTGACTGACAGACCACAGTATGTGTGTCTGCAGCACTGTGTGTCAGACAGTGTGGTCAGTAACACAGGGGCAGAAACCTGCCACCTCCAGAAGTTTCTGATGACTCTGCAGTAGTGGGGTGTATCAGAGAGGGTGATGAGGAAGAGGACAGGACTGTAGTGGACAACTTGGTCACAAGGTGTGAATAGAACCATCTGCAGCTTAATGTGACAAAAACTAAAGAACTGGTTGTGGACATGAGAAGGACCAGAACACCAGCGACCCCTGTTTCCATTCATGGGTCTGTGTGGAGATAGTGGAAGACTACAAATACCTCGGTGTTCACACTTTTCAACTGTAATTTTCTCATAAATAAATTATTCTGATTCTGAACAACAATTCCAGCATGAAGGGCTGAGCCACGACCCGCCTTCGCATGCACAGACCAAGCCTTTGATGGATGCTCCTTTTAAACCCAATATTGATAACTTATCTGCTTCCAGCTGGCCTGTTTAATGTAGCGTCTTCCAAATCGTATATATATTCTGAGGGCTTTTCAGTCTTCTCTGTCTAAATTTTGGTTGAGTGTGTTTCAGCCATCAAATGCTACATTTTGTTTGCATTTACAAACTCAGTAAATGTAGTCAGCAAAATTACAGATCTTTTCTTTATACTTTTGTTAGTCAAATAAAGGTTTGCATGAATGAAAAAATCACAGTTTTTCTGGAAATGGAGCTTGTATTTTAAAAAAGCCAGTGAATCTGACGTCAGAGCCATTTCCACAGTGTAGACAGAGGATAAATGAGATACATGTTCTACAGTGATTTTTACCTGAGAACCTCTGCTGCTCCCAAAAGTCCCTCATGAATTCTGAGTCACTAAAAAGTAAAGTGTACATGTTGTCCACACCAAACTTGTACACCCTATTGATGTATTGCCGGCCACCGAGGTCTTCGTGGAAAGCCTTCACCTCACCTGCAACAAGATTCATTCTGTATGTGAGTGTGTTTCTGGGTAAAATCTTTATTTATAACAAGGCTAAGTGACACTTAATATCATACCTTCATCATGAGTTTCAGATGAGTTGCTGAGCTTGGTTGGCTGGTCCTTATTGTCGCTGAGGTCCAGTGACGGTGAAGGAGTATGGGTACTGTTCTGACTGCTGTGGTTGTTGGAGATGGGGAAGGTCAGGAAGTCAGTATCAGGATTAGGGCTGGGTTCATCCTCTGTATGTGGCATGTCATACTGTTGGACCAAAGCAAGAATTAACTGGAGAGCAGAAACAAGAATCCCAACCAAAAATAGTGGATCCTACATTTGCTATATTGCAACATCTCTTTCCATAAAACCCTCACTACCTCCTAAAAGCACTTGCACACAAGTGTTGTGCATTTTTATTGGCATGTGCTTCATTAAGATTTACAAACTAAATCAAAGTCACAGTTTCTGTGAAAAAATGACAGAGTTAGCTCTCACACATTTATCAGTCTCATGTGACTGGCCACTTGTCTGCCTCTCACTCAGAATTGGCTCCAGCCCCACGTCAGCGTAGCTAGATAAGTGGTTAAGAATCCTCGATCATGGTTTCACACAGGTGAAATGTTTGCTGCCTACTTGTAAAGTGTAATCTACTGGTTGGACACAAGAGTACATGGATGGATATAACTATACATACAATGCCTATGAAAAGTTTTCACTCACCTTGGATGTTTCACTCTTTTATTGCTTATATAAATGAAGGCACAGTAAGTGTCCCTGGTAGCATAGTGGTTTGTGCATTTGCATTACAAGTAAAAGGTCCCTGGTTCAATCCCAGGTGGGGGCACAAGCTCCTCTCATCATGGAGGGTTGCATCAGGAAGGGCATCTGGCATAAAACCTCTGCTAAATTACCAATGCAGGTAATTCTGCTGTGGTGACCCCTTGGTGGAGAATATAAGGGAGCAGCTGGGGAGTATATTTCAAATGAAGTCACAATAAATATAATTTGGCTTTTTGACACGAATTTGCAAGAAAAAAAAAAGCTTCTTTCGTGTAAACAGTTTTAAAAATATATGGTCTAAAATAAATGTCAACTGTCAAACTGTCAATTAATTTTAAATTGACAGTTTGTAAAAATCTGTTTTCACTTTAACATGGCAGAAGGGTTTTTGGTGTAATTTTGTGTGTAATTATATTGACTATGATTTCATTTATTAAAGCAATAAAAGGGAGAAACATCCACGGGGGGGGAGATACTTTTCATAGGCAAATGAAAATTAACAATATATTTTGTATGGAGGAGCTTTGTGGTTTCCATTTGTAGTCTAAGTAGGATTGATAAAACATGTTGCAGGACAGAGAAAGATTACAGTAACTTCTGACCCAGTGCCAGAAATGGACTTGAATTCTCTTGCTAATGACTGAAAAAATTTCCAGCTGCACTTTTCTGGATGAATAGGGGGATCACAGAGTGATGCTGCTACAACCTGCAGAATATTTGTTTGATTTTGTTATTGTGAACACTGGGAAGCTAAAGTGATTTAAATGAGCCAGTTTCTCTTTTTGAGCAGATATAGCTAGTCTCTCCTCTTTGAAGACACTCTACTAACCGACTCTAGATTTTCCGACCACAGTTTAACCAAATGGAGAATGGGAACAGGGATGACTGGATGTGAGCAGGTGTTCCATAAAACTTGCTTCTAAATGAGTAGTAAAGAAGCAGGAATGAGGAGGTCAGAGTCTGAAGCAGAGGAAATTTCCCTGCCAGATACTGCCTGAGATACTGACCAGGTTAATAGACTGTGGTATAATGTGGTAGCCTGTTTCTGTTTCTCTGGTTTTCTGTTCTCCTGACAAAATTTGGCAGTAGAGAGCAGGTTTCTGTGGAGACCTGGGCGTAGTCTTTAATGAAAGCAGTGTTGGGCTCAATGGAGCACTGTGGAGAAGATCTGTTGCCAGACTGAACCTCTCCTAGATTGATAGACTAATGGTAAGAGGTCCATGAGGAGTGGATTAAAGAAAATAGACTTAAAATAGACCATGAGCAGCACTGAGCTTTATGTGGCATGTAGATTCATTCATGGAAGCAAGAACAAACGTGTGTAGAGCAAGTAGGAATTTAGTGTAGATGATCAAAATGGGAGTGTTTACGGTGTGGTGCCGTTTCTGAACTACAGACACATTATCTCTAAAATGTTTGTTTGCACTGATTCTGTCTCTGATAGAAGAAAAATGCTGTGGTATCGTTCTTAGCTGAACAATCCAACTGATGCTAACACCAGTGAAGGTCTTATCCAGACTGGCTGTCCTCAATGCTTCCTGTACACGTCTAACTGTAGCCTGTAAATACAATCCCCTTCATACATTTTCAGCTTTTTGCAGAACACAGCTTAAAGTGGCATCCCAGGAAGGAAAAGCTACTGTGGAAACACTACTCAGGAAAAGACGAGTAAAAGAGAGAAGGAGACAAAACAGGCAAGTGACAGGAAGCAAAAGTAAAACAAGAACTTTTGTCTGTTCCAACTTTAACTTTTTATTCATGCATATTGCTTTACTTCCACCATGTACTGGGTCAGATTTAACCAGGTACTTTTTGGGAATGAAAGGTACTAAAAGACAGGAATGGTCGCATAACACTCAAAGCTTCCAGTATTAAAAAGGAATTAAGGCAGAAAGTGATTCAGAGTCACTTGATAGAGAAAAATTGGCTGCAAATTCTATAAGAAAAACGTATTTCAATGAATTGGAATTCAAAACTTGAACCTTAAATGACTGCCAGATTTTTTCCTGCAAAAACTATGTAACAACTATATCAACTTAAAATGGTCACAGAAACATTCATTCATTATCTTCTGCTTATCCAGTTCAGGGTCGCAGGGGGTGCTGGAGCCCATCCCAGCTGTCATCAGGCGTAGGGCGGGTACACCCTGGGCAGGTCACCAGCCTGTCGCAGAGCCAACACAGAGAGACAGACTCCCATTCACGCGCACTATGGTCAATTTAGAATTGCCAATTAACCTAACCCCCTTTGCATGTCTTTGGACTGTGGAAGGAAGCAGGAAGACCCCACGCAAGCATGGAGAGAACACGCAAACTCCACGCAGAAAGGCCTAAGGTAGCTGGCTGTTGGATTTGAACCCGGACCCTCTTGCTGTGAGGCAACAGTGCTAACCACCACGCCACCATGCTGCCGGTTGCAGAAAGAACAGTGTTATTTTCCTGGTTTATCAATGAAAATATCTAGAAATAACTCCACATCAGTCAGTCCTGTTATTCTGCTGCACATCTGATAAAAAGCAGGCAAACTGTGATTGATTTGTGACTAACTTCTAATATGTAACGACAGAGTCAGATTCAGGTTCTGTGCTTTAAACTATCTCCATCAGTCCCTGTATGACAAAGTGTGCCATTTCCTGTGGTAACAAACACAGTGCAAAGATTCCACAGCTGACTCACAGAGACTGGAGAATCAGTGCTGTGCAGCTCTGATGAAGCTCTGTTGGGGAGGACTCTGTGGGGCAGGACGGGGCTAGTATCCATCTTGGGAAGATTATTGCTGGTGTCGTTGTTGTGCTCATTGTTTTCATCCACAGGCAGATCTTCACAGTACCTACACCATGGAGATGGACAGCAGCTGTAGGTCAAGGTTACCAGCTTGCTGCACACTGCCCACACTGGGCTGCACATATGCATGGGAATGATGGAGGTGCTTATGGTTTTTAGTTTTCTTACTGATTCTTCTACAAGTTGAACATGAAATATATGAATTGTATAGATTAAGCTAAATTTGCAAAACTTTTTAAATAAAATGACACTTGTATGTCTCTTACAGCTGACATATTGGGCTATTTCTATTATTTTTAAGATGATCTTCACACCCCTTTTGAGTCTTCAAATTCCTAATTTATTGTTTTATCTATCCCTTCATCTGCTCATAATTTGTAGAATATGCATAACAGCTTTGACATTGATGTCTTTTTATGTAATTTTAGAATGAAAATGTATGAGAAATATTCATTTGAAATTTAGATTGCACATTTAGTTTTAGTTTGATACTTTAACATTGGGTAAGATGTCAGAACAGAATGAAGCAGGCATGTCAGGTTGTTTAGTCATACAGAGAAAAAACATACATACTTTTAAAATATATCTGAGTAAGAAAATAAAATGTGAAGAATATGAAATGGAACAAATGATGATAAAGCAGGACTTTTATAGTTGTGGTTGAAACTCACCCCATGGTGTTGAAGTCCTCATCAGGAGGGACATAGTCCTCATCATCACTAGTCAGGCCAAGTTCATTACCATAACACTGATGGACAAAGTGCCACAGCTCTTTTGGACACAAAGGCTGAGAGGCAGAAATGAGAGGAAAGAGAAGGAAAATCCAGAGTCAAAATACAAGAGAACCTGTCAAAACAGAACTGGAAGAGTAGCTGACATCACTGATAATCTCCAAGGATCCAAGTGACAGCCTTGGGTTCTGGCTTTAAAGTGGATGCATTCTGACAAGTACCACCCGCCCAAGCACTGATGCAGCCTAAACCTAATCAGACATCTCGTGAAAGCAAAACTAAAATAAAGTCCCACTGAAAACTTGAAATCCTGTGTGCCTTTTGAAAGTTGGGTATTTTTGTACCTGAATTAAAGCTGAGAGTCTGTACCAATTACTTAACAGCTTGTAGGATCCCCTTATCAGTCTCTCATATGGTTGGGGAGCAATTTTGGCCCACTTTTCTTTATAGCATTGCTTTAGTTCATTGAGATTTGTGGCCATTCTTACATGCACAGCTCTCTCTCACCACAGCATTTCATTGGGGTTGAGGTCTGTGTTGTCTGTCTTGGATGATGTTCCAGATGTCTTGTACCTTTATTATACAATGTTGGAAAATTTTGCATTTTCTTATTTTCTAGGATGTCAGGATTGCTCCAGATGCCTGTAAGTCTACATGGGATAAGTGAAGACCTTGTTATTTAAAAAAATTCCCACCAAGCTGTCGGGGAGGTGCATATGTCGATGCTTTTGAAGCAGTTATGATGTTTGATACTGGAGCTAATACAACCAGAATTCCAGAAAAGTTGGGGTGTTCTTTAAATTTGAACAAAATGACAACTAAAAGACTTTCAAATTACATGAGCCAATATTTCATTCACAACAGAACATAGATAACATAACAAATGTCCAAACTGGGAAATTGTACACCTTCATCCACTAAATGAGCCCATTTCAAATTTGATGCCTGCTACAGTTCCCAAAAAAGTTGGCACAGGGGCAACAAATGGCTGAAAAAGCAAGAAAGTTCAAAAAAGATTCAGCTGGGAGAACATCTAGAAAGTACTTAAGTTAATTGATATCAGGTCTATAACATGAATAGCTATAAAAGGGATGTCTTAGAGAGGCAGAGTCTCTCTGAAATAAAGATGGGCAGAGGCTCACCAATCTGTGAAAGAGTGCGTAAAAAGATTGTGGAATACTTCAAAAACAATGTTCCTCAACATCAAATTGCAAAGGCTTTGCAAC
>VUQH01084316.1:0-14937 GCA_015106775.1 Etroplus canarensis
CAGATGGCATCATAAAACAGATGGCATCATGAAGAAAGAACATTATGTGGAAATACTGAAGCAACATCTCAAGCCATCAACCAGGAAGTCGAAGCTTGGGCACAAATGGGTCTTCCACATGGGCAGTGACCCTAAGCATACTGACAAAATACTTAAAGACATGGCTTATGGACAACAAAGTCAATGTTTTGGAGTGGCCATCACAAAGTCCTGATCTCAATCCCATAGAAAATTTGTAGGCAGAACTGAAAAGGCGTGTGAGAGCAAGCCGGCCTACAAACCTGACTCAGCTACACCAGTTCTGTCAGGAGGAATGGACCAGAATTCCAGCAAACTATTGTGGGAAGCTTGTGGAAGGATACCCAAAAAGCATGACCCAAGTCATACAGTTTAAAGGCAATGCTACCAAATACTAAATGTATGAAAACTTCTGACTTCGAAGAAAGTAATAAAAATCTCTCTAAAATATTCCCTCTCTCATTACTGCAGCATTTAGCAAATAGAAATAATTTTTGCCAATCCTAACTGACCTAAAACAGGAGAAGCTTAGTCTGATTTAATTTCAGACAGTGAGAAAAAAAAGTTTGTATTTTTACACAGTGTATGGAAACTTCTGGTTTCAACAGTATATCCATCCACTCACCTGGAGTACCTTCACAGCTCACCAGGGGGTTGTATTCTACATTTTCAGTTCATAACCCTTATTTATGTACTGACCCTATGGTGTCATGTTGTACATGCTTGGCATCCAGGCTTGAATAAAGGTCCACTACAGGCTCAAAAGCTCCCAGGCGACAGTAAAGGAGCAGTAGCAGCAGTTTGAACTGGGCGTTGGACGGACTGTGAGACAGTCCCTCCTGGAGGAGACCCAAACACTGCCACACCATGTTCTCATCTCCTACAAGCACACAGATCAACACATTCAGACACAATTTCACTAAAACACAGCAAGATCTGAACCAAAAGAGAGGAACTCACCAGTCTCTGTCCATAGGTCAATGTATACATGAGCTGCCATAAGACAATACATATCAGAAAACTGCAGCTCTGTCTTCAGAGCGTTCTTTCCTGTTAAAAAGACACATCAACAAGTCAGAAAAAACCAAGGACACCTAAAGTTAAAAGACGCTTAGTTTTTATAACACCCCTCACAGTATATCTGTGTGTGAATCAGGCTTGTAGTAAAAAGCTCTTTGAGTACTCAAGAGTTGAAAAGCGCTATACAAGCACAAGTCCATTTACCATTTAAGTACTCACAATATTACTCAACCCATTATAGGTCACTCATTGAAACACTTGGAAATTCAAAATTTTAACCCTGGAGTATTATTGGACAATATCACAACATTTTTTAATGACTTTAAATAATTGAAATTACCATATAAACTATCATATTGTTAGGGTTAGGGTTGAGCTGCTGGGAGAAATTCATGTGGCTCTACAACCTCACAGAGAGGGGAGGGAGGTCAATTTTGACATCCACTGAAGTTACCAGCTATGGTTTTTCACCCAATAAAGGGTTAAGATGAATGCCCTAAACACACACTTTACAATATTTGAATTACAAAATCTAGTCTGCTGTCTCCACGTTAGCGTGCAGTCTGAGATGCAGCAAACCAACAGATGCAAATACCCAATCCATAATTTATGTATGGCGCACTCTTTCCCTGTACATTAATAGATCTATGATATGGATCACTGGCACAAAGCCATCATCATAAACTTTCAGGTGACAGGCTAATTTCTAAAATTGGAGGCTGCATGCTTGAAATGTGACAGGATTAACAGATTTTGGCCACATAAAGCAAAAAACAAGGTCGTTCGTGTCAGAAATATGCTGCAGTAGCAGCAACGTAATGCTGTTGCTTGAAACCAGAATTAAAATCTTGTGCCATGTGCTGCTGCTGCCTGCTTAGAAAGAAACCTTCCCACTGCGCTTGCTTCCATATGCAAATACTCACTGTAATAATTCCACACTCGCTTTGCATGTGGGGAAGGGTTATTGAAAAGTATAGGATTTGGGCTGCGAGGGTGACTGGTACCAGGGCTTCTACATACCAAACACAAAACTGGGATGGATCAGGGGTAGAACAGGAAATATTTGCCAGAAAAATACTGTTAACCCTTTGGATCTATGTAGGTCTTTCGTGGCATTCTTGCCTAGCTAAGGCACCACTCCGTGAGGAAGTCTCCATTCCTGACAAATTCAACTGTTGGAAAAACTCAAAGATCATGCTCAACCCCAATTGCCTACATTTGTCTTCTTCACAATTACACGCATCTCACCACAACAAGCCGCAACCTCCAATGTTGAAAAATGAAGGCAACACAGAAGTGCCACAGACTGTATATGAATGCTGGACGCAGCCACTGTGACATCACCCGCTGGTTAGTCAAGTCCTGTTTTCAAGGCCTCACGCTGAGCATTTTTGCCAGCTTTGTTGGCTGACGGTGAAACTACGGGACACACTAATCGGATAATGTCTGGTGACCTTGATGTTGTATTTAATAAGCCTGAGACCATCAACTCATCAGGAAAGCATTTCCTGAAGTCACAGTCATCTATACAACTGAATGTTTTTTAAAAGCTGCCCCCTGCTGGTCATCAGAAAGAATGCAAGTTCGGGGGGATTTCTGTATTTGCATCATTATTTAGACTTGGAGGCTTAAACCACGTGCAAGCATAAATGGAAATACAGAACAAATAGCAAAAGATAGTGTATACTATTCTAATGAGCTTGAAAGTCAATACTTGGTACCTTTATACTTCAACAAAGCCTGAACACTAATTCCAAAGGCATTCCAAAGATTTCCGTTGGATGTTGGCTGCCTTTTGTTCTGTTCTCTGTCCCACATGATCCAATGCTGCTTCAATAATATTGGGGTCCATTAGTCACTCAACAAGACCTGTTACCACTGATTTTTCAGCCTAGTTCTTGTGTCATTTGGCATACCTCAGCATTTTCTCCACATTTCCCGTTCTTAATAATAGCTTCTGGACAGCCACCCATCCAATAAGACCATTTCTGATGGTCTTCAGTGAACAGCAGATAGAGCAGCTGTAGGGCCAGCTAAAGCTCTCAGGTCTTTGCTGGAATTTCCCCCACTTCTAAAGGACAAGACTTTCACATACTCTTCATCGCCTGTACAAAGTTTTCTTAGGCCTGCTACTTCTTCTGTCCTCAATTTGTCCAGTTTCCTCAATTTTTTAAGAACACGCCACATACCATGCTGAGATATGCCAAGTTTTCAGCCAATAGCTACTTGGGAATCACTTTATTGGTGCAAAAATACTATTTTGTGCTTGTCAAACTTTTATCCTTGGTATTTTTCATTGATTTGATTAAAGGAATGGGAAAAATTAGGGGTTTTTTTTGCAACAGGCTGCTAGTAAGAAAGTGCCAAATGACACCAATTGACACTGGCCATTTCCAAAATTGTCTGTTACATGAAGACAAGACCAATTCATCGCTTGTGTTGGGTGTCTTTTTTCATTCCTCTGAAAATGGTCAAGGGCTGAAAATGTGTGAAAAAACAGGCAATGTCCAAAGAAAAACAGATTTTCAGAAAGCCTGGAGAACTACTGTTCCAGACCACTTCTGGAAAATTACAGGAAAGTCTGGCTTCTTGGAAGCAAAAAAAAAAAAAAAGACATGAGGGGTTGCTCAAGACTTTGTAGAATACTAGAGTTACTTGAGAACTTCCCCTCTAAATGTGTTCCCTTTTCCAAAAAGCCACCATGGTAGCTGCCAAAATCAGAACATCAGGTAGTGTAGTGGTTTACATATTTGCTTTGCAAGTGAAAGGTCTCTGGTTCGATTCTAGGTGAGGACACAAGCCCCACAAGAAGTGATACGTTTTGTTGTCACTGGCTGACTGTATTGCACAAACTAATGAGAATTAAATCCACTGAGAAGACAAGGAGGCTCAAACACTCACATCCAGGACAACGAACCTAATTCTTCACTGGCCCTAATGTAGCTTAAGCCATTATAATGCCATAAATAAACCTAACAATGGCATCATGAATTTATGGCAGACGGGCACACACAAACACTCATTCTATAAACATTAAATCCAGACTGATATTCTTAGGAGTAGTGATTCTTGTGAAAATGGAAAAGTGGCTGAAAATGAAAAATATGACATTGAGCACAATTTGGGTTGAAACTCATTAGTTGATCATTGTGTGCAACTTTGATTAAATTCGGTCTGATTTGGTAGCGATTCTTGTGAACTGTGGACAGGCTACCTTCACGGGGACGCAAAGGTCAAGACGGCCAATGCAGGTCTCTGCATTGCCCTGCCCTGCTCTGGAGCAAATGAATCTGACTTTGGACTGGAAAGCTCAGGTAACGCCACGCCACGGCATTAGTTCATTAGTCCTTCAGCCAGATGAGTTAAAAACTACAGCTGAAGCTTAAAAATTCAGTCCACAAACCAATAGGTGATGTTCATCTTTTATATACAGTCTATGGTGTGCACATGAACACGTACTAAAATGTGTATAAGCAACTCTTTATTCTCGGAATAGCTGATTTAAAAAACAAACCTATTACTAATTTTCTGCTGGCATGTTTACCATCGTGTTACTGCTGTTATTAGAGGAAATGTGTCAGCAAACAAGGGCTGCATTCACACTGTGGTGTTAAGAACGTCACATATCTGTGTGGCTCTACAACAGATTTCACACCTCTCAGCAGTGTATAATCTGATGATCCTGAATGAATGTCAATACCCACAAGCCTAATGGTGAATCAAAGTGATGTTCTCACCGAACTTCAGCCCATGACGATAGTGAGCCTTAAGCTCTGCGATAAGACGCAGTTTGCCATCCACATCAAAGGAGTGATGCAGTCCAAGCGCTCGACTCAGCTGACAGACACACAAATGTCTCTGCAGCGCTTTGGTGTCCTCTGGAAAAGCAAATCCCTCCTCTCCCTGCTCGCCCAGTGGAACTGTTTCACTCAAACGATTAATGAACTAAAAAAAAATTCAAGCAGAGAAACACGTTTCACAGCAGAGCCTTTCACTTGACAAGAGGCAATCCCACAGTGCTGCTGGAACTCCATCTCACCTGAATATGCTGCTCAGGGGAGAGCAGGTGTAGGTATATTTTTAGATCGGTGATGCAGCAGGGCTTGTCTCCAAACTTGCTGAAGAATTGCACCATCAACTCTAAAGGCTCACCTGTTTAAAGCCAAACAACAGACTGTCAAACTGAGGCAACAGCACCTTGTAAATGTATGTTTGTACACCGTGTGTGTTTTTTGTTTGTTTTTGTTTTTTTTTTTACCAAGCAGGCTTTCCTCAGGACAGCCCCTCTCTCTCAGTCTGTGTATTAATTCAAGACGAGCTAAATAGGGCCCCCGGAGTGAGCGGGACTCTTTGCTGTCCTCCCCCTTAATTCTCTCCTCCACAAACCTCACCACCTCAGCCACAGTGTGATGTACCGAACCCTCTGAACAGCTGGGGATGGACAGAAAAACACATCAGTTGGCAACAGATAATATCACATTTTCACTTTGGAGAAAAATCTCCTGTGTACAGCTTGGAGAACGGTGCCGCAGCTCACACCCACAAGGTGCTCCAAACCTTGTTTGTCTAAGTGAGGGATGTGTTTATTTTTAAAACCACCAAGCTGCTTTGATGACCCGCAACACTAACACACTGCTGTCAGTGAGATTTTTAAGATCAAATAAAGCAACACCGTTACTCAAGGAATTTTTCAGCCATTGTCAATGGGTTATGTTGGTGTAACAGCATAGTGACAGAGCAAACAGACACATACTTGTATGCATTCAAATCTAACACTTTTGCACTCACTGTTCGCCTTCTTCTGGCGGGCTCCACGACTGATCCATCAGGTGGAAGAGAGAGTCAAAGTAGGCGGGGTAGAACTGCCAATCATCTGGACTGTAAAGACAAACAATTTGTTAATGTTGGCACCATCTGATGTGACATGCATCCACTGGTGCACGGTTTCAGAACTGTTCTTTCCCTTAAACTGGAAAAGACAGTAGTCCTAGGCTGATATACCTCCCTCAGCTGAGCCCCTGGAACCAGAAAGCTATCTAGACATGGATTAGTTTTCTTGAGAATGTCAAGAAGATGGCTCCCAATTTTAATCTGATACACATTTGTGATGAGAAATTTAAAATTATGTTCCCTCTCCCACTGTAAGAGGATCCTAAAAATTCCTGGATCCAGATACAGATCAGGAAGAACTTCAAAGGTAATTTTCACTTGCAAGTTACCTGAACCAATGATAAGCTTCTGGTGGAGATAAAACACTTAGTAAATGAAACAAGATACAACTAATTAGTTTTCTTATTGTAGTAAGAGTATTTTATGATCACTTTCTTTGTTCTTGGACAGCTTATGAACTGTTAAGATGAAAAATTTCACTCACTTTTTGAGTAGCAGCTTGTGGGCTAAAGCGTTGCACTCAGGCCAGCGTTTTAGCCGCTGGTAGAGCATCATACACTTGTTTTCTCTGCTCTGCAGCTCACTGGTCAGCTTCTCTGTGCAAATATACACAAATATGACATGAGAAGGGATTTCATTGAGCACCACATCAGATTTACATTTCATATGTGATATCATCAATTTAATTCAAACTATCAATGTTATTTTAAAAACGCTATATGGACAAAAGAAATGAGAGTCCCCGTAGTGTAGTGGTTTACACATTCACCTTACAAGCAAAAAGTCACAAGTTCGTTTCCAGGTGGGAACACAAGTCCCTTTCACCATGGAGGATCGCACCAGGAGGGGCATCTGGTATAAAACCTTACCAAATTACCAGTGGGGACTAACCTGCTGTGGCAACCCCTTGGAGAAAATACCAGGGAGCAGCTGAAGGCACATTTTATATAAGGACAAAAGTATTGGGCTGTCTACAAGACATCCCATTCTATATTCATAGGCATTAATATGGAGTTGGTCCCTTCTTTGCAGCTGTGAAAGATTGAACTCTTCTGGGAATGCTTTCTACAAGATTATGGAGAGTGTCTGTGGGAAATTTTGTCCATTCATCCAGAAGAGCACCTGTGAGGTCAGACACTGACTTTAAACAAGTGGGCCTGGCTCACAATGTCAGTTCGAGTTCATCCCAAATGTGTTTGACAGGGTTGAGGTCAGAGCCCACCATAGATCTTGCTTTGTACATTGTGGCAGTCATGCTGGACAGAAAAGGACCTTCCCCAAACTGATGGAACACAGAATCGTCTACAATGTCTTAGTAAGCTGAAGAAGTAAGATTTCCCTTCACTGGAACTAACCCAGAAAAATAACCCATTAGCATTATCCCTCCTCCACCAAACATTACGGTTGGCACAGTGCAGTCAGGCAGGTAACGCTCCCCTGGCATTCATCAGACTGCCAGATAGAGAAGCATGATTTGTCACTCCACAAAACATGATTCTACTGCTCCACAGTGCAGTGGTGGTGTGCTCTACAGCACAGCAATCTCCTATGATGGTAACAAGAATTTCATTAAAGACCATGTGTGACCCTCAGATCTTCTACCCCTCACAGATATTGACCACATAAAGTTTGGTAAAGACCCAGCAAAGAAGTCAGCTCCTGTAGTGGTGACAACAGGTGGATGGACAAGCCGAAAACATATTGCCTCTGCAGCAGATGCATAATTACGAAGTGTTCGCTTACAGCTGATGGTGTAATATCTAAGCAGAAAGAAACTTCCCAAAGTGACTTGACGCAACAGTGGCATCCTATGACAATACCACGCTCAAATTTAGTGAGCTCTTAGAACGATCATTCTTTCAGAAATGCTTGTAAAGGCAGTCCGCATGACTAGCTGCTGGATTTTATACACCTGCGGCAATTGGGCTGAATGAAACACCTGAATTCAATGCTTAAGAGATGCGGCCCAATACTTTGTCTGTACAGTGCATAAATACAGTAATGTAACTTTTTTGTTCTTCTGTTGCTATTTCAGAGTTTTCCTATAACATCAGTTTAAGAACATCCTGCAGCTGAGAATTACACGCATTGCTAATGCAGACACATTTACACATTATAAGTGCAGAGGAAGAATAACAGTAATAACACAGAGCTACCTACCCCCAAGTGGGCCCCGGATCACTTCAAGGGCCTCTACACATTTTCCCAAGCGCTCTAGGATCATAAAGTAGAGCTGCACCTACAAGTCACAAAGAAAGCCAAAAATAACTGTCAGTATGACCATAACCACACAGTTGGATGCTGAAGTAGAGCTTCTGTTTTGATGCCAAAGCTGCTGCAGCAAGTCGTGTTTGGAAAAGTAGAAGCTGTATTACACACTAGTACTAAACATTTGTTTTTTCATGACATGTTTAGTCTTTTTTGAAAAGAGACCATTTTGGTCTAACAACCATTAACACTAGAGTGCTGAATCCTGGGCTGGTTATGGCCATTAGTGTGCATTAGGTGACTGTCTTGATGTTCTAGATGCTTTTTAATGTTGATGCGTGAACGGACTGTAGTGTAAATTTAAAAAAAATTGAGCCTTTCCCTGACTCTCTCAGTTGCCTTTAACAGCCCATGGCGTGACAGCTCTGTGAACGAGGATGAGATACTCACTCATTAAGTGCCTTGCTTAAAAGCCTCTCTTCTATTCCCAGCATTAAGCAGCAATACTATCTAACAGTAGCTTAGAAATGAGTTAGAGTCCATATGAAAACACCAGCTTGGACCATTAATAACAAGCCATTTCTTGTTAATGTCAGCTCATCCCATTACTGTAGTCTAACAGGATGGCAGGCTAGAGTTAACCAAAGGATAAACAAGGTTTTAAAAGAGAACTGGGCAAATGTGATGAGTTAATTTTCCAGATGATATCTGACCACTAATCAGCTACATCATTTATGACTGTGTGTGCACCTAGCACCATGATTCGGTGCTTTCCGACTGGTGCAGCCTTATGAATTTCTACACCGATCTTAATCAGGCCCGTTCCAAAAATAGTACAGCCTTTACAATGTCACTGCATCGCTGAGCTAAATGTGAGAAGGCAAAAATAGTGGCATTAGGTGCTGAAACTTCTCACTGTGAGCTGACTGAAACTTTAAGAGAGTCATCCTCCAAACGGAATGTGAGGTCCTTTTATACTTTCTATATCCTTTTATTTTTAAATGTCTATTTAAGACATTTCAAGACTTTCTAATGATCCATTGTCACCCAGTCATAGGATTCATTCACTACCTTCATGGCTTTATACAGAATTCCCCAAAATGTAGAAACACTGTATGAATTTAGGACTGGCAGGCCACTGAGCTTGTAAAACACTGGAAAAATTAGGACAAGCTGAAAGTATTTTTATCTACAAAAAAATCTCTTCTCAAATACAAACAGAAGTTATCTTCTAATCAGAGTGGCTTTTACTAAGGTTGTTATGGTCCTTTTCTTCTTTGAACTGCTCCCTTTATCGGTCACCACAGTGGATCATCTGCCTCCATCTCTTCTGTCACACTAACACTTCCTTCCTTCTTCCTTCACTACATCCAAGAACCTTTGTTGTGGTCTTCCTCCTCTACTCCTTCCATCTTTACCATTCCACCTGCCTCTTTCATTCACACACATGTATTCTGTCTTTTCATTCCTCTTCTCTCCAGTGCATACATCCACCGGCTTCCTACTTTCACTGTCATCTGCAAGCATCATAGTCTACGTAGATCCCTGCCTGTAAACCTGTCCATTACCACTGCAAACGAGAACAGGTTCAGAGCTGATTCCTGAGGTAATCCCATCTCTCACTCCAATCGCACACCTCATCACCGTCCCGCTGTCCTCATACATGTCCCGTACCACTCTCACATACTTCTGTCGCTCCTGACTTCCTCATACAATACCACAGTTCCTCTCTTGGCACCCTATCATATGTTTTCTCTAGATCCACAAAGACAGTGGAACTCCTTTTGACCTTCTCTATACTTCTCCAATTAAGGCTGCCATTATAAAATCGGTATTTAAAATAGGGCAAAGCAATAAAATGATAATTTTCGCAATAAAACATTTTCTCTATAGAGATTTAAGACACGGTCGATATAACGTCGATAGAATTCACGCAGTTTAAGTGTTGACAAGTAACATGAAAAGCTAATCATAGTGAGAATAGTGCCACTCGAACCCATCATGTGGCCAGAAAGAGGCTAAAGCCATATCTGGGCTGAGCACAAACCAACCACATGAACTAAAAAGAGTTACAGCCATGTCAGTTAGGTTTAGCATCTGCGTCGCAGCCGGCAGCAGCACACGTGCTAATGTTTGGACTTCTGCTGTCGCACGCAGCAGTATGTCAGGAGAGGGAGCAAGATAAAAGAGAAAACAACGACACAAAATCTGAGGGACAGCATTCCTAAAGGAGACGCGAAAACGGACACGGCCCAAGGCTCAAAAGACGACATTGCTGAAAAAAACGAGGTGGCGGAGTTCGGTGTGTGGAGATATTTTGGCTAAGTATTCAATTCTGATTAAAGTCCAATAGGAAGCAGAGAAGCTGTGTCAACTGTGTCAAAGCATGTTCCCACAAAGACAGTAATAATACTGATGTGTTTTAACGTCTGAAGCAGGACCATCCTTTTGAGCACAATGTAAGATTTTACAAATCTTGAAAGCGTCTGACCGCTCAGAATTCAGACTTTAGTTTAGTATATATACTCATTTTATTTATTTGAAATACAGCTGTATAATTTTCTACAGACATGTGTTGTGTTCAACTTCTGAGACAATAAACAATATTCAAGTCAAAATTCACCTTAAGATATCTTCACATCTCAGGAGTAAAAATTTTAAGCCTAGCAGAAAGGATTTGATTTATATCAATATCTACCGATACGAAAACTATTATCAAGATACAAACTTTTCCCATATCGCCCAGCTCTAAATTAAAACATTTTAAAAAATGAAATCAAATGCAGTGAGAACACTGTTAACCATTTATTTAGAAAGAAAAGAAAGCAGATGTGGTATTTTGTCAACATCTTGCTGGATATTAGTTGAGATAAAATACTATTTTAACACTATGAGGTCATACAAATGTCATACTCACCTCTGCTTCTGCTTCTATCTTCTCCTCCTTCACCATTTTTTCCACCATGCGCTCCGCCAGAGGCAGGAACATGGTCTGGGCCAGCTTTTCATCTTGGGCTGAGATTGCCTTCGTAACAAACAAACAATATTTCTAATTTGCTTTCACAGTAAGGAAGACATTTTACATCTTCGTTATAAAAACCAGCCTGTACCTGCATCACCAGACTCATGACTGACCAGAAGTAATAGGGATTCTTGGGGACGATTTTATACAAAGCCATTCCTGCCTGCGAAATGTGAAAATGCACCCATTAAACACTCCTTATTCTATGCACCATTGAGGCAAAAAAAAAAAAAGCCTGCTGTTGGTCATGTGCTTCGTCTGAGCCTTTTCACCTGCTGCATTTTCTTGTACTCTCCCACACGAGCATACGCCATGAAGAGGTGAGAGTGATACTCTTCACTGAGAGGAACCTTCTTCACTGCAGCCTCATACAGCTTAGTGACCAACTCCGCTGTGAACAACACACACTATAGTTAATGCTCAGTCACTCTGGAGTTAATACCAGCCTTCGATTGCGTGCATATATACTCACGGCGATGCATTTCTCGATACAGTATAGTCAGAGCTTGCAGCGAGTTGTCGTCGGTGGGCTCTAGAGTGGCCACTTCCTGGGCCAAAGTGAAAGCTTCATCCTGCTTTCCGGTCCTCTGAAGGCCGATAGCCTTCAAGACCTGGAGGAGGAGAAAAGATAAGCAAGGTAGAGATGGGACTGAATGAAAAGAATTCAAAGGCAGCATGATCTTCATTAGCAAGAGAACATCTGTTTACCAGGGTAAGAGAATCACAGCCCATTCAGAGGGTTTCAACATCTCTTAAAACCATAATTTGCAACCCAACCCTAAAGGTTTTCTTCATCACAGTTCCAAATGTAGTAGAACCAAAGCCTAGGGTTTCTACAGAATGCACTAAGAACTTAAAACTTCAAGACTTTTTGAGCTGTAGTGAAAGCTCTAGAGCTCCACCTGCAACAGTGGCAGTACACCCCTTTTAGTCCAGTACCTTAAGCATAATTTAAGGTAGGGGATTAAATCTTTGCCATAGCGTGTGATGTCGTAGTTTGCATTTTCACATTTGTGTCTGAGCTGCTTTATCATCACAAGGGAAACTTCAGCTATTTATGTAAACTCAGAGCAAATAATTTTAGCAACCCATACACGCATTGTCTGAGCTATGACTTAGTTGGATGCTGCTTAGGTTTAAACTTGGGGGCATGGCCGCTTCGATTCATAGGTGTGCAACATAAGCAGCTGTAACCAACAGATGTCTGCAAAATTTAGTCACTCAACTGGAGCTCCCCACCCTTGCTGATCTGACAAACCAAAACGTCCGTGACGCAGCTCATCCGACTCATGACAAAATCACAATTCACAGTTAATGTGTTCAGTGCAGAAAGAAAGCAATAAATGTTCTTGTGATTGGCTGGCAGTATTGAACAAACTGAGAACTAAAATCCATTGAAAAGTCAAGGAGGCTCACAAAACCTCATATCCAGAACAGCAGCCCTATTTCTTGGTCAGCTCTAACCAAGTTTAAGAGATTATGTTGCCATAAAGAAACCTAATGCCAGCATTTCTGCATTATCGGTAGTATGGCACATGGAAATGCTCATTTTATGACCAAAAATCTTAAAAGTGTACTTTCGGCTGCTCCCTTGTATTTTCCACAAGGGGTTGTCACGGCAGATTCCACACTGCTAATTTGGGAGAGATTTTACACTGGATGCCATTTCTGATGGTGAGAGGGGCTTGTGCCACCAACTTGAATCAAACCAGGGACCTTTTGCTTGTAAGGCAAATGTATAAACCACTACATCATGGGGACTCTAATCCAGACCAATATTTTTATGAGTAGCAATTCTTGTGAATATGAAAAATTGACCATAAATTGACAAATGTGACCTTGACCTTCAGGATAATTTCTGTGAAGACCAAGGAATGATCACTGTGCGCAAGTTTCACTAAAATTGATCTAAAGAAGGAGCAGCGATTCTTGTAAAAACAAATATGTGCCCATAAAACAATAAATATGACATTGACTTTGAGCAGGTGAAAGTCCATTAGGCGGTCGTTGTGTCTAAGTTTGATTAAATTCAGGCAGATGCTTCATCATGCCAGGCAAGAGGAGCTAATAATATGGTTGGCTATACCACACAAATTGCTTCCAAGAAATGTGTGCTATTCAACACCATCATCAGGTATGTGAGTCTGAGTGTTGCACCTATGCAGTTTATGAGTGTAACATGCTAATCAAGCTAGCTGGTTATAATGCAATCCTCTCATCATAGCGCGACTTCTAGCTCCAAAAAAAATGCCGGCAGCCAAAATGCTCTTACGGCCTTCTAAAGCCCTGTCCAGCTCTCCTAGAGTAACTGCCTGTCTCCTGGAATCTCCTCCATGCTCTTGCAACTGTGCTGGGAGACACAGCAAACCTTCTGGCAATAGCACGTGTTGATTTGCCATCCTGAAGGAGCTGGACCACCTGTGCAGGGCGGGAAAAATGTCAGTGGCCTCCACCTGTAAAACCATTCCTGTTTTGGGTATTGTCTTACTGTTGATTTCATTAACACCAAAGCAGCCGAAACTGATTAACAACCCCCTCTGCTACTTAACTGACCGCATCAATATCCCAGGGTTTAACCACCTCAAACAGCTTGGAGTCTTTTCTTATTGACAGCAAGCAGCATCAGAGTCACAGCAGATCATCTGCCTCCATCTCACCCTATCCTCTGCATCCTCTTCCCTCACACCAACCCTCTGAACGTCCTCTTTCACTGCATCCATGAACTTTCTCTGTGGTTTTCCTCTTCTCCTCATGCCTGGCAGCTCTATCTTCAACATCCTTTGTCTAATAGCGCCACTATCTCTCTGAACGTGTCCAAACCATCTCAACATGAGCTGTCCCTCTGATGGACTGACTCATTTCTAATCCTGTCCATCCTGATCACTCCCAGCAAAAATCTCAACATCTTCAATTCTGCTACCTCTTGCCTTTTCATCTTGCCACTGTCTCCAAACCGTACACCACAGCAGGTCTCACTACCATCTCACAAGCTTTCCTTTTCATTTGTGCTGCTATCCCTGACACTCGTCTCCACCCACTCCACCCTGCCTGCACTCTTCTTCGCCTCTCTGTCTGTTCCTTCAGATAGTTGATCCCTGGTATTTAAACTCATCCACCTTCACTACCTTGACTTCTTGCATCTTCACCACTCCACCTACCTCCCTGTCATTTATGCACATGTATTCTGTTTTGCTTTCGACTTTCATTCCTCTTTTCTGTAGTGCATACCTCCACCTCCCCAGGCTTTCCTCCACCTCCTCCCTACTCTCACTACAGATCACAATGTCGTCTGCAAACATCATAGTCCACAAAAACTCCTGCCTGACCTCATCTGTCAACCTGTCACTGCAAACAAGAAGGGGCTCAGAGCTGATCCCTGATGTAATCCCACCCCCACCTTCAACCCTCGTCACTCCTACTGCACACCTCACCACTGTCCTCATACATGTCCTGCACCACCTTCACATACTTCTCTACCACGCCTGACTTCCTCATACAATTCTACAGTTCCTCTCTTGGCACCCTATCATATGCTTTCTCAAGATCCTCAAAGACAGTGCAATTCCTTCTGACCTTCTCTATACTTCTCCATCAGCACTCTCAAAGCAAATATTGCATCTGTTGTACTTTTTCTGTATGAAGCCACACTGCTGCTCACTGATCACCACCTCTCTTCTAAGCCTAGCTTCAACAACTCTTTCCCATATCTTCATGGTATGGCTCATCAACTTGATTCCTCTGTAGTTGCTGCAGCTCTGCACATCACCCTTATTTCTTGG
>VUQH01084331.1:0-17079 GCA_015106775.1 Etroplus canarensis
ATTAGAAATAAAATGAACTTTTTTTGATTTTGGCAAATGGCTGCAATGACACAAAGAGTGAAAAATTTAAAGGGGTCTGAATACTTTCAGTACCCACTGTATCTCCAACTTTAGGTTTCTCAGGCAGTGGTAGTGTAATGTTAACATTGCCTCATCAGAGTTACATCCTCATGCTTATATTTTTGAGGTCCCATCACTAAGGCAGTATTGTACACAATGCAGCTTCGACAATACGGAATCTCCTATGCCCACCAGCGGTCCTCAATTTTCTTTTTTTGGCTGCTCCCGTTAGGGGTCGCCACAGCAGGTCATCTGCCTCCATCTCACTCTATCCCTTGCATCCGCTTCCCTCACACCAACCCTCTACATGTCCTTCTTCACTACATGCTTGAACCTTCTCTGTGCTCTTCCTCTTCTCCTCCTGCCTGGCAGCTCCATCTTCAACATCCTTTGTTCAATATATCCACTATCCCTCCTCTGAAAATGTCCAAACCATCTCAGCCTTGCCTCTCTCACTTTGTCTCCAAACTTCTCAACCTGAGCTGTCCCTCTGATGTACTCATCCTGTCCATCCTGGTCACTCCCTGCAAAAATCTCAATATCTTCAATTCTGCCACCTCCAGCTCTGCCTCCTGTCTTTTCATCACCGACTCCAGACCACAGCAGGCCTCACTATCATCTTGTAAACCTTCCCTTTCACTCTTGCTGTTATCCTTCAGTCACAAAGCACCCCTGACACTTGTCTCCACCCACTCATCAACAAGCATCCCAATAAATCAAGTACACTGTATGGACAAAAGTAATGGTCACATACATATTACACCTACAGGAGCTATGAAATTCCATTCTAAATGCATAGCTATTTATATAGAGTAGTCCCCCTGAACCCACACATACACCTTCCATTCTTCAGGGAGGGCCCATTCATCCAGAAGACTGTTTTTAAGGTCAGACATTAAGGTTGGATGAGAGGACCTGGTTCTCTGTTCCAATTCATCCCAAAGATGTGTGATTTGTTGAGGTCAGGGCTTTGTGTGGGCCAGTCAGGATCTTCCACACCAAACTCATACAACTATGCTTTTACAGACCTTGCTTTGTGCACTGGGGCACAGTCACTGGAACAGAAATGAGCCTTCCCAAAACTGCTCCTACAAAGTCAGAAGCATAGAATTGTCCAAAATATCTTGGAAATTTGAAGTGCTGTTTTCTCTCCACTGGAACTAAGGGGTGCAGACCAGCCCTAAGAAAAACAACCCTTATAGAACTGTCCCTCCTCCAACAAACTTTACAGTTGGCACAATGTAGTCAGGCAGGTAATGTTTTCCTAGAATCAGTCAAACCTAGACTTCACTCCATTCGATGCTTGGTATTGTGCTTTGTGATCTAAGGCTTGCATGCAGCTACTCAGCAAAGAAAACCCATGCCATGAAGCGCACAGTTTCTGTGCTGATGTTAATGCAAAAGGAGGTTTGGAACTCAGTAGTTATTGAGCAGGCAGAGCACTGGCAGCTTTTACACTATACATCTCAGCACTCAGTGACCCCACTCCGTAACTTTACAGGGTCTGCCACTTTGTGGCTGAGTTGTTGCGGTTCCTGAATGTTTCCACTTTGCATACCACTTAAAGTTGATTGTGGAATATCCAGGATGGAAGAAATTTCACAAACAGACTTGTTACAATGATGGCTATCACAATACCAAGCTCAAATTTACTGAGCTCTTTAGAACAATCCATTCTGTCACAAATGTTTGTAAAGACAGAATGCATGCTTGGTGCTCGATTTTATACACCTGTGGCAATGGGTCTGAATGAAACACCTGAATTCACTGATTATGAAGTGCGGCCTAATACTTTTGTCCCCCAGCCTTTAACTTTTACTAGATTAAGTGCTGATAGCTAGCCATCCTCCTACCTCCCAGAACTTTGGTCAGTTTTATCTGCTAACATTTCATTTAAAAACTGAGAGACTGATCATAGGTCAATTGAACTGTTTTATCCAATACCTTTCATGGGAGCCTCTGTATCTGAACTTATAGCCATCGTAGATATTATTATTATTTATTTTTTGTCACTCACATAGTCAAAGCTCTCTGCCCCATTATGCTCCTACCTGGTCTTCTTCACCTCCTCCTTGCTCATTGTAGCAGAGGATGTCATCCCTGGGTATACCTTCAACAAGTGCGCAATCCTTCTCTATCCTCCTCCTCTTTCTCAGCAACAATAAAAGGAGCAGGAGTAGCACTGTGATAAAAGCTCAAATAAGTAAATAAAGGCAGAACTAATGAACTAAATAAAAAAAAAACAAAAATGTAGAAATACTGATCACGTACACAGGAGAATAAAAATTGCTCCTAGAACTGGTGTTGCAAAAGAAGGAATGTGTAGACGAGGCGCAGAATGTGGGATGAAGCAGGTAGAGGTGATCCCTTCACACTGGCACACCTCTACATATATAGTATTGTCTTGGTAGAGCATGCTATCATCATAAATGCGCATCAGCACATTATAGTCCCCAGGAAGTAAGCCTCGTTTGGGAGCCAGTGCTACCATGTCACCTGGAAATGTTACAGAATAAATTGCTTAGCTTGGCTTGTGGATGGATGGATAAATAAATAAATAAATAAATGTGTGTGCGTGTGTATATATATATATACATACACACACACACACACACACACACATATATATGGACACTTTGTCATGTGACATTTTGTCAGTGAGTGCATATGCTGCTGCTGTGCTCTTACTTGTGGAATTGACAGTGACTGTCCAGTCGATCCTGTGTTCTCCTTGGAGATCAACAGTAAATGGCCCAGCATGACCGGGCCCATCTGGGTCCACTATATCGAGAAAGGCAGGCAAAGGCTTACTGTTGCATAGTCTGGCTCTTCTCTGCTTGATCACTGGACGACAGTCATTTACATCCAATAAAGTCACAATCAGAGTACCTGTGCCTGTAGCTGGAATATGATCTAAAAGCATGAAAAAGAAGTATCCAGTAGTTATTGTTCAGTTAGGCATCAACAAATTTGTGAGGGGGATGCGAAGACCAAAAGAATCACTTTACCATCATCATAAGCCAAAATTAGGACTATATATTTGTTGTCTTTGACATAGTGTGATTCTCTGTCCATGATACTTTTAACTTTGACCAATCGTGTGCCATTTTCAGTCCGCAGCCACCCAGCAGTATCATTGTATAGTTTATATCTGAAAGGAAAACAATCCTCTTTATTAGAAGTACCACATGTAATCAGTAGCATGCATGTGTGTATGGGCTTTCAATACCTAATACTCTGTTTCCTTGCTGTATCTGGGTCCGTAGCTCTGAGTTCAACCACAGAACTCCCTCTTCTCGAGTCCTCTGAAATGCTCACATGAATATCTGCTGGACTGAAAACAGGAGGCTCATTCTTGTCTACTACTCTTACAGTCACAGTAGCTGTTGATGTTGGTCCAGAAAACGGTACCTCATTCGTTACTACTACCAGCAAAGTAAAGACCGGAATACTCTCAAAATCCAGCTCCTTATAAGTGATGGAGAGCAAAGAAAGAATGATGAGATACTCTGTGTGTCAATTTAAATAACTTGATAATAAACTTGTTAAAATTAAGATGTATTTCCTGACCTTGGCTGTTCTGATGATTCCCTCCATTTTATTGGAGCCTGTAGTTACATTGAATTCTCCCCCTGTGTTGCCTTGGATTACTGAATATTTGGTGTTGGCATTTGGAGATCCTAACTCATCCTTGTCAGTGGCTTCTAATTTAACAACCTGCACTCCCATCTCATTCTCAGGTACCAATGCGGACAGCTAGGGAAAAGCATGAAACTCTTTACACATTAAACTTAATGTCTTTATGATGACGTATTTGGACATTTTGGACTCACAGATGTCACTTTGAATTGTGGAGCATTATCATTGCTGTCTGTAATGATAATGGTAACAGTGCAGGTGGCTGTTAGCCCTTGTCCCTCCAAATCAGCTGCTTCTATGATCAGCTTGTACTCTGGATGAGTCTAATATAAGAAAGTGAGTAATGAGAAGAATGAAGGATTATAAAAGAGAAGAGTGCTTGTTGTTTCATTACCTCTCTGTCCAGGCCACTTGCTTGAAGACTGATCATTCCACTCACTGAGTTTATGTCAAACATGTCCTTTTTGGGCATTTCAGGTGTCTGAGATTTTATTTTATACCTAATTATAGCATTGCTTGTTTCTGGATCGTCTTTATCCACTGCTGTTACCTTTAGGATGGTGTCATCTGTTGAAGAAAGCAAGGCCAGATTGTCTAATGAAACATACATTCATGCATTAGACATTAACATTTTAGGAGGTAAAGGTTTCTGAATCTTCTTCTCACCGATATCAGCACTTTCGCTCACTTTGCCAAAGAAAGGGTTCGTGGTGAATTCTGGAGCATTGTCATTCTGGTCAATGACATTGATAATGAGTGCCATGGGTACTTCAGCTTTAACTCCTTCTTTCATGGCATGGGCTAAGAGCTGGAACACACAGTACATATGGTGTACTCAGAAACCATTTGTACAGTTAAACTATCAGCAATTTACAATGAGCTTCATGAGATTATCAAATAAAATGTTAGATGAAGCAGACACAGTCAAGCAATTAACTGTTTAAAATGAGATTATACTTCCTCTTAGCTCACTATGTATTTGGCTCTTTTCTCCCTGTCCAATGGCTTGTGCACATACAACACCCCAGATTGCCGATCAACACTAAAGACACCCTCAGGGGGCTGATCTGCTCCAGGTCCAGTGATCTTGTAGGTTATGGCCACCTGATCTTCTTTGCTTGATTTTAGCTAATCACAACAATAAAAATGGTCAGTCACCAGGGATAAGTTGAATATAAACGCATTCAGAATAATTTGATTTGCTACTAAAGCAGTCACCTTCACTACATATTTGGGGTATGGACCCCTGCCATTTTCTGAAAAGCTAATGGCTGGAATAACCCACTCCCTCTTCATCCGCTTCAAGCTGCTAGGCACAAATGGAAATTCCATGACGGGAAGCTGCTGGGGGACAGTGTAAGAGTTGTTTGAAAAAGGTTATCATGTAAAGCCAGATATACTATTGAATCAATGAAGTAAGACTATAAAATCAGTTCTAGAATTACCTGGAGACTGTTCTCTCTGCTGTTGAAGGGCCGTGCTTGGATATCTGCGGGAACTGCTTGAAATGCCAAACACTAAGAAGCCAACAATTAAACATTTTCCTATTCATCCATAACTTATAATGAACCAGTAAATGCATCATATTCAAGTATACATAATGTGAACTTTGCTTGTATACATATAATTATTAACTATATAAATATGGATTACAAAAAATGCATTAATAGAGACAGAGGATGGAGTTTGAAAAAAATAAATATAAATCATAACCTAAGTGGTCTGGGCAGTAAAGTAGTATGAAACATTCACCACAAAAAGCAGAGGGAAGGAAATAAATAAATATATAAAATACTCACCTTTACTTGGTATAATAGTAAGAGCGCCCTCAAGGTTCTGCTTTCCCCCATGATCACCTTGAGTTTAGAAATTCCAGTCATCCAACTGACTAAAGCTGTTGCTTTGTTTCAGAGGCAGACTGCCATGTTTACTTATGTTTACTAACCTTTCTCAGTGTTTTAACCTTTGAGGTTTCCACCATCAATGTAATCTTTTTCTTAACAATGTGCTGTGACTGCTTACGGCAGGATAATAAGGCTGTTAGGAATGAACTAACTCATGTTTACAAAACATTCTGGGATCAGACTGGCTCCCATGACAAGCAGTTTATTTTGAAAACGCCCAACCTCACTCTTCCACTTTCTCAGGTTAAGAGAAAAGGGTATCAAAATACATTTAGCAAAATTTAAGTTTCTCCTTGTACATCTTTACATTTTAATCCAAATAATTCTGTGAATAAACAAGCAAAAGAAAGTAAATTATCAGTTTCAGTCTGTTTAATATGGAATATTAGCTTCATTTTACAGTAAGTAATATAAAAGCATCTAAAGACAATCACACTAAAGGTGTTGACATTTAAAGACATAGTTCATAACTTACACAAACAGAAACATAGGCTCAACAAATCTATGTTAAACAGCACAATGTTAGAGAATCCTGGATCCAGATGATTCCAAAAGTTAATCACTTCTAAGTTGGACCAAGTCCCACCACTGCTAAAATTTCTGTGCCAATCTGTCTGTAACTTTTTTCTTAATACTGCAAACAAATAAAAAAAAAAACAACAAAAAAAATACAGTGAAAGAACAAAGTGAGTGTGTGCATTACTCTGTGCCTTTGCAGTTACTCCCGATCTTTCTACTCTTTAAAATATGACCTCAGCTTTGCATAATAAATATAATGATTAACCGTTTTTCCACTAAACCTGTATTTGTGACCCAATAAATGTTGGAACTATGAATATGTAACTTGTGTTTAGTCTAGTGAACAGTACTGCAACTACCTTTACATGAGCCTGGTAACCAGACAAATCTGAGTGTTGCTGTTTTATTTGCTCTGGTAAAAAGCATCTGGCCAACCTCTATTCTAAGAAACATCCACCCAGCTTTCCATGTGTGGGCCAACTGTTGATCAAATGTATGGCAAATCTGATATGATGGCAGTGCAGCATTCAGAACTGCTTCACGTCTCATAGGTCTGCAATTGCACCCAGAGGCATTTTGACCTGTATCTGTTCATAATGTGCAGCGGAAACGGAAACTGAACTGAGAGGTTCCAGACTGAATACTATACTGCAGCTGTCTGGTCAGGCTAAGTAAACACTGTGAGCTGCCACTTTATTTAAACATGTAGGAATCAATCAGTCTGATCAATTGATCATGCTGCAACTGAAAAAAACAAACATGAGAAAATGTTAAAATATGATCTGAACTAATGCTGCTACATCAGATCTTCACTACATGATTGTTGTGGCCAAAATAATTAATATTCAACTATATTATTATGAAACACATAGCAAATTAAAAATACCAGTAAAAAATTTAGCAGTTGGATTCTGGTGGAATCTTTACCTTTATTATTTTTGTGTTTTGTCCTTTTTTAGGCAAATGAATTGCACTCATTATACAAGTATAGAGAGGTGGAGTCTGTAACCATAGCTGTAGAAAAAAAAGCATACAAAAAACTATGTAACTATTTATGATATCATATCTGTATTCTTAAAATGATATCAATACTATATTTGATAAACATCAAGGTTATCATTATTACTTTTTGAGAGACCCCTAATCTGAATAGAGCCATGTTTGTCACTATCCATTAGCTGTGGCGAGATCTGGCCAAGTCATAGTTCAGGTACACCACAGTCGCTGTGATATCATCTCTGTACATTCGAGCCAGGTCCTCTGGCAAAGCGAGCATTGAAGCCAATCTCTCCTGGCATAGTTCGCCATAATCCCCAGTGCCAAGAGCATGTCTGATGAGGTGTGTGACAGAGTTTGTGTCCAAAGCAGGGGATGCCCGAGCCCGGCGTTTCAAAAGAAGTTCGTGCATCTTGCCTAATTTCAGCTGCCTCTCGGCTTGAGAAACTGGAGCCTGCATAAAATAAAGATCAGTCAGAAAACATTTTTTCATGTTGGGTTTGCATCACATTTAAATGTGATGCTGTGATTCAGGGGAACATAACACACGAAAGTATTGGGCCACACCTCTTAATCATTGAATTCAGGTGTTTCGTTCAGTCCTATTGCCACAGATGTATAAAATCAAGCACGTAGCCATGCAGTCTGCCTTTATAAACATTGACAGAGTGGGTCGTTCTAAAGAGCTCACTCAATTTAAATGTAGTACTGTAATAAGATGCCATCTTTGCAACAATTCAGCTTGTGCCATTCCTTCTCTTCAAGATATATCATGAGCAGCTGTAAGAGGTGTTACTGCAAAGAAAAAACCTTTAGGAACTACAACAACTCAGCCACAAAGTGGCAGACCGTGTCAGGTTATATAGTGGGGTTACTGAGTGCTGAGGTGCGCAGTGTGTAAAAGTTTCTGTGGTGGGGTTTGATTTTGCATCAGCTGCAGGTGGAGCTGATGGGGTGGAGTCATAAAGCCACCAGCATTGTTGCTGACCCCATATGCCCCTTACATAAACTCTTCAGTCTCCTGCCTTCTGGCAAAGTTGTCCTTAAGTATTTTGGCCCTCACTGCCAGACTGTGCAGCAGTTTCTTCCCACAAGCCATCAGACAGCTCAACACTCAGAGACTGTACTGGAAACACAGCAAGCACACATACACAAACACATGCACTCAAATACAATCCCACAAAACACTACACTGTTTATATGCAATTTTTAAAATTGCTATATTTTTTAAATTTAATTAAATTTATTTTCTAAACATTTGCATCTCCATTCTTTTGATATCATTTGTATTTTATATCTCACGAGAACTGCATAATGGTCCATGCTGCTTTATCATTATCTTTTTGTCTTCACTGTTTGTCCTGTATTACACAGTTTTTATTCTCTCTTTGCATTATCCTCTGTGTCACTTAGTTGTGTATGCAGCATCATGGTCCTGGAGGAATGTTATTTTGTTTCATGCATTATCTATGCATGCTAAGAGTGACCCCTAACAGCCGGGTGCAAAAAGCAGGATGCACAGTATGGTAATTTTGTGTGTTGAAACAAAGCCATGTGTATATTGTCCACACTGTGTCTAAGGTTCTCTCTGTTGGGTGAACCCACAGCTAGTGGAGTCTCTTGTTACAGCTGCCAATGCTCTGCTGACTCTGCTAACTGCAGAGTTCCAAAACTCCTCTATCAGCACAGAAACTGTGTGACAGAAGCATCATGACATGGGTTTTCATGCTTGGGCAGCTGCATGCAAGCTTTACAGCACCAAGCACAATGCCAAACATTGGAAAGAGAGGTGGAGCAGTGAAAACATGTTCCGTGGAGTGATGAATTACACTTCTCTATCCGGCAGTCTGATGGGCGAGTCTGACTTTGATGAATGTCAGGAGAATGTTACTTGGCTGACTGCATTGTACCCAACTGTAAAGTTTGGGGGAGGAGGAATAATACTACAGCTGAATTAGCTGAGTCACATCGTCATGTGTCCTACACTGCTAGACTGGCTTCCCTGTGAAGGGGAGTTGTAAACAAGCGAGATGGAGGGAGAGGGGTAGGCTTCTGTCAGGGCTGCAGCCCCGGTTAGTGGTGGGTGGAGTAATAACATCTTTCATTCATCAGATGACGGCTACTGTGCATTAATAAAATAGGAATAATCTGTTTAAGTGGGTAATATTTCTGGTGCAGACAAGGAAAGGACAGAAACCTTTAAAGGTCTAGTTGCACACATCCCTGCTGTTTACAGCAATATTGGTTCATCATTTGGATGAAGGTTGTCAGTCTTAGCACCACGTGGAAGCAGGCAGAAACAGGAAAACCAACATAGCTTAATTTGTACCTAAAAAGAGTTTTACATTTTATACATCAGAATATTGTATTCTTTACATTTCTTTATTAAATATTTGTCCAGATGTTTTAAACAAAAAAATAACCACATAAAATTGAAAAGCATTTATTTTTGAGAATGTAATTTAAAATATAAAAAAGGAATAGTCCTTTCCATATAGTCATGATATACAGCACTGTGCAAAAGTCCTGAGCCACCCCTCATTTCTTCATATTTTGCTTCCAAGAAGTCAGACTTTCTTAGAATATTTTAAAGAGGTCTTGAGCTAAAATTTTCCAGGCTTTCTGATGATCTTTCAAGTTGTTTTCTTTTTGGATATTGGCTGCCTTTTCAATTCTTTTCAGTCCAGTTATTGTACCTGACCATTTTCAATTATTTTGTAAGCCACTTAACACTGATCTGTGAAGCAATCAACCATAAACAAGGCACCTAACACAAGGGATGAACCAGGGTTAAGTCTACACAAAACACACAGCTTAGCCAAGAACCAATTTTAAATTCTATTTTTAGGCTGTTGGTTCCCCGCAGCCTGTCACAAAACATCATTTGCTCCCATTCCTTTAGATGAATTTATGAAAAATACCAAAGCTTGCAGAGTGTGACAGAAAGAAGTGGCAGTCCTAAAAAGCTATCTACAGCAGATAAACAGCATCTGACAGTCACATCCATAAGAAATAGAAAAAACTCCAGCAGATATCAGCAGCAGGACCTGAGAGATGGATCTGGCCCTTCCATCTAGTGTTCACCAAAGTTTCATCAATGGAAGGGTGGCTGTCAAGAAGCCATTTTTAAGGGATGTAAACAGAGAGAAAAGGCTGAGTTCTGCCAAATTACACAAGAACTGGACTGAAAAATTTGTGGTAACAGCTCTTATGAAGTGATGAATGGACCTCAACACTATTAAAGCAGTGTGGAATCAGCTTTACAGAGAAGAGAACAAAAGGTAACAAACATCCAAAGAGCTTTAGAAGGTTTTTCAAGAAGCAGACCAAATTACAAGAAAGAGAGCATTCAGGCTATGTTGAAGAGTAAAGGTGGTTATATCAAACATTGACTTTCAAGCTTGTAAGAATTGTACACTCTGTTTTTGCCTTATGTATTGTATTTATATTTATGTTTTCATAAATTGTTCCTATTCCCATTTTTCTAACAAAATATAAAGAAATGAGGGGTGGCTCGAGACTTTTGCAGAGTACTACGAATTCTTAATTCATTGAATCCACAGCAAATGCGACATCTCGTGATCTGGATATGAGATTTTGGTCATATTGTATAGCCCTAATGTCATTTGGTCTCTGTACAAACCTGTAGGTGAATTCCACTGAGATGCTCTCCAATGATCCGTACTGCTTCGTCACTCCCAAGTTCATCCCACAGCCCATCAGTGCCAAGGATCAGGAAGTGGTCCTGAGGTCTCAGCTTGTGATAGGTAATTTCAGGTGACACATCCAGGTAGGGTGGTGTTAGATATTTAGGGGGAGTGTGGTGATGCAAATTGAGAGCATCTAGGTCCACTCCAGACTCCAGGCTGGCCAAAATGCTCTGCTGTAACTCACGGCTCCATTTGAATCTCACATCACCAAAGGCGCGCAGGGGCATTAGGACCTGATAGCAAGACAAAGGATTTAACCAGCTACTTCTTTGTTTTTTTTTAAACTGAATGCCCAATTAATTCAAAAGGGCCTGTTACAAAAACAATGAGACAAAAACTCACCCCTAGCAGTCTGTCATCTGTAACTACTGTGTCACTCTCTGAAGGTGGATGTTGGGCTTTGATGCGTTCTACCTCTGCCTGGTTCTGTGAGTTGTGGTCTTGAGAAAGAGGTAAAGCACTCCATGAGCCGTCCTCATTTTGAACCCCCAGGACTGCTCGGCAGTCACCAGCATTCGCCACATGGATCCCATCTATTCCAACATGAGCCACACAAGCAGTGCACCCGGCAAAAGCAACCTAGAAAGGTCATAATGTGTGTTTACCAACCTTGTATGAACTTCAATACACTGAAGCCAAAAAAACTGCTGTATATTATTACCTGGATAGCAGTACTTCTCATCAGGTCATTTGAAAGAGGAACTTGAGCCTCTAAGGAGATGTCAGCATCAAGCCGTTTGAAAGCATAATCTAGAGCATCTTGAGGACTAAAAGAGAAGATTGTCTTTTGTTTAGTTCTACTTTGCATGTACATTAACAAGTTCAAACAAAAACAGCTAGAGTATTCCTAAGGTGTTTGGCCACTATGTGGTGCCAGAAATGTTTCAGTGCATCTTGGCATTGAGTTTAAACTCTCTCTAAAACTACTGGAGAAATTAACACAATTCTTTCAAAAGATATTCCCTTATGGTGGTTAGGAGGTTTTCACTGGAAAGAAGAAGAATGAAAGTCAATAGAAGCAAGACAGAACACATGTGTGCGAATGAGAGGGACGCAATTGGAATGGTGAAGATGAAAGGAGTAGAGGTACTGAAAGTAGATGAGTTTAAATACCTGAGGCCAACCATCCAAATCAACAGACAGCGAACAAGAGAGGTAAGAGGAGAGTGCAGGCAGGGTGGTGTGGATGTAGACGAGTGTGTGAGCAGCTCTGTAGCAGAAGGATAGCAGCAAGAGTGAAAGGGAAGGTTTACAAGATGGTAGTGATACCTGCTATGATGCACAGTTTGGAGACGGTGGCACTGACAGAAAAAAGGTGGAGCTGGAGGTGGCAGAACTGAAGATGAGATGTTCATTGGAGTGAACAGGATGGACAAGATTAGAAATGAGGACATCAGAGGGACAGCTCAGGATGAGCAGTTTGGAGACAAAGTCAGAGACGCAAGGTTGAGATGGTTTGGACATGTGCAGACAAGGGATAGTGGATATATATCCATCATGTTCAACAGATGATGTGGTATGCTTTGAATCATGAGCTGTTCCTTTCCTTTTCCAAACATTTCTCTTCCCATGATTGTGGTACAAGTTCATCTTGGTTGCATCTGTCTAAAAATTTTTATTCCAGAACTAGGCATTCTCTAAGTCTAATGTGTCCTTCCTGAGGCCTGTATTACAAAGCAAGTTCAACATACCCAGGATATCTTTCCGTTATCTGGCTTCAATTAATCTAACATTGACAATCTGGAGAAGTGGTGACATGAAGGTGGTCATCAACTTGATAAGTTAACCCATGGTTCATTAATCCAGCTACAAGCGTGTTAACATGAAAGGGTTGGTGTTTCAGCATCTGATCTGTCACAAACATGGATAAATCTACTGGCAACAGAGCAGCTGATTTTACAAAGGAGGAGGAAACTAATATGAAAAATATGAATAGGTTACACACAGAATGACGACTGAAATAAACACAGCTGCAGCAGATCAATCAGTGGTATGAGTGTCTGTAACAAAAAAAGTGCAGTACAAAAGTATAGTATGAATGTGTGTGCACCATAAATGCTTGAAAAAATCTCTTTTTAATAGTTTAGTTTAATAGTTTAGCCTACTTGAGGCCAGCAAGGAAAGTCAGCTAAAATGCTCTGTGTAAGTTAGCAGAGTATCACAGCTCTGTCATTAAGACACAGAAGAATCTGACAGATTATGAATTTTATTCCATTAAATTAATGTTCAGAAAAAAAATTTGCTAAAATTTTTGCTCTCTCTCTGATAAGTTTATCAACTTAATTTACATTTACATTGACATCTGTTTGGACCTCACATTGAGTTCCAGTTAACGGCTACCAAACGTAAGCTGAACACTTGGAATCAACTCCAGATCTTATCTCCTTTGTCTGTCATGGAATAATAAAGAAATAAGCTTTGCCTGCCTTTGAAACACGTCAGTCAATTGTCCCTATGCTTTTGAGCCCTGAAAATTCAGGCTTATGTATAAAAATGGCCATAATTCCTAGACACTCCTTGAACTGACACAAAGTCCGCACTTCAATTTCATTTTGACTATTTGATTTGAAATCCACTGTGGTGGTGTGCATAGGCGAAATTACAGAAATATGTTACTGTCCCAAAACTTTTGGAACTCACTTTACTTGAAATCCTGTGTGTTAGTCACTATAAATTATGAGCAACTGCTGGCGACGAGTAGAGACTTCTAAGTTTTTTTCCCCAAAAAATGAAAAATCCTTAAAAGCTGGTGAAAGCTAAACATTTTATAATTTAACATAATTTGTTTCCATTAGCAAGGACTTAATTCATTTAAAACAAACACAAGCTAAAGGATTCCTCCCAATATTTGCCAGAGAGGTACACATGAGCTTACCTCATGCCTGAATCGTTTTCATCACTGTCCAATAATTCTTGCCAGAAGACTCTGAGGTTGTTGATATATAGGGAAGCAGATTCACGATAATTGAAGTCCGCATGATGTTTATACCATTGCAAGATGGGAGGAACAGGTCTGCCATGTTCCACACATTTCTCAAGGTCCTCCAGGCTGTGCCTCGGCATCATTGCAACAGCTATATAGTATAATAGCCGCTCACTAACAGCCTGAGCACATGCCCAGCCCCCATGGCCATCAAAGACTCCAAAGAGCATGCCCTTTGACTGGAGAAGACAGAAAAAATTCACATTTAATTTTGCAAGAAGTGAGAGAAAACCCAAGATTGTGTTATAGAGATGAGGGAAGAAGCTGCATACCTGTAAACAGGTAGCTGCACTCCGACGGTCTTCAATAGGAATGTTTGCACCAAGCTGGTTGCTCTCAAACTTTCTCACAGCGCTGAGTCCCCTCCCATCAAACTCTGGCACACTTACCGTCTGAAAAAGAGATGCACGCACACTCAAAGGGAAAAAGTGCGTACAGTTATGATTCATACATATCCGGAGACTGACACATTTTGTATTATTTTAGCTGTTAACATATTCACGTTAGAATTACATCATGAGTATGAACTTAAAAGTGAGGAATCTCGGCTATAATTTAAGAATATTTATATTCAAATCGGAGAATGGTTTTTGAGAGAGAAATGTAGAAAAGTAGAGCACTCACTGTCCAAATTATACAATATCATCTATAAATCACATTAAAGCAGTGGTTTTGGAACTTTTTTTGGCATGCCCCACTTCAGAAGCCAAAAAATTGGCACCCCACGTCACACAAAAATGCAAACCCCACACCCCAGAAATTTATCAAACACTAACAATAAAAAAGGATTCATGTTTAATTTTTCAAAAAATAAAGGTGTATATTATCAGCACAACAGCATCAGCAAACATTTGCTTGTTTGTTTTTTTATATAAAAACTGTAACCATTCACTTAATATTTTTCACCTGGTTGTTTGCGCCTCACCTGCAGTGGCTTTGCGCCTCAGAGTTTGAGAATCACTGTATTAAAGGCAGTTTGATAATATGGGCATGAAGCCATTACAACAGTATAGTTTCATAGTAGAAGAGTCTAAGTGCTGGACTGGCCCACCTGCAGTCCAGACCTTGCATCACCAAACATTTAGCGACTTTGTGCCACCACTGACCTGCTCACTGGATCTCAGAATACTGTTGATCTGTACTTGGCTCAGCTGGAAGTCTAGATCCTGACGAGTTGAGAGGTGTCGGTTGCTTTTGAGATTTTTGGATTCCTCACCAGTATAGGTACCCCAGGATGAAAAGTGACAGCGGTGGGAAAGGTGAGGATGATAACAAGAAAAAGCTACAACGTGGGCATACTGAGGGGAAAATGGGATTAAAATTAAAAACAGTTAAATAAAAAACAGTTTGAATTAGACAAAGAATTGAAGCATACACACCTGGAATTGGGTAGTAGAATTAAATGCCAGTGAGCAGTTCCCAGCTCGTTGCAGGATGCTGGCATATACACGTGCATACATTTTTAATGCAACACTTTTGGTAGGCTGGTGTGCAGCCTAACCACCTTAATGCCTATCTCAATAAAAACAGAAAAATAAAGTTACTACGGTGTGTACATTTACTTATGAGTGTGGCGAATACTACAATGCTCCTGTGCACAGAGAACATCTGAGCCCTGTACGACAAAGCCAGATTTGCACTTATCCGGATAACTTCAGGGTTAACTCCGGGTTCACTTTTTACTATTGCTTAAGCAGGTTTAGTTCTAGATTAAAGATCATCAGGTATAAAATCACCACCTACTGACCAATCAGTTCTCCAGAAAATAGCGTTACTGATCCTGGAAGATCCCTCAGATCTCTGTGTGGAGAGAGTAGGAGGGTCTAAAGTGTTTTTAATAGCATCAAGTCATTGAGCATCAGTAGTAAACACATATTCTTGGAGAAACTTTTTAGATTTTATTCCTGTTGGCTGCAAACAATTTTACATCAGTATTTTTTTTTTTGTTCTATAAGCCTTAATACAAGATCCTAAAACATGGCACCCATTTTTATTTTTCTGATTTGCAGGCTAAAGCAAATGTTCATTTAGACTAAACCTACACTGGAATTTTGTCTTTGTTTGTTCTCTATTTGCTGTCAGACCATTAAGCAGCACAGGAATACTGAAATAATTAAAACTAAAACTGTCTCACACACATCATCTTCTTTCAGCTGTTCCCGTTAGGGGTCCCCACAATGGATCATCTGCCTCCATCTCACTCTATCCCTTGCATCCTCTTCCCTCACACCAACCCTCTGCGTGTTCTCCTTCACTACATCCATTAACCTTCTCCGTGGACTTTCTCATCTCCTCCTGCCTGGCAGCCCCATCTTCAACATCCTTTGCCCAATACATCTCCTTTCCCTTCTCTGGACATGTCCAAACCATCTCAGCCTTGCTTCTCTGACTTCGTCTCCAAATTTCTCAACATGAGCTGTCCCTCTGATGCACTCATTTCTAATTCTGTCCATCCCGGTCATTCCCACCTACAGATCACAATATCGTCTGAAAACATCATAGTCCATGTATTTTTCCATGTAGTATTTTCATCTGTTGAGTTTTCAGGATCTTCTGCTGCTGCCTCTTCTGTGGGAACAGCTTCTGGCTGTTCCTCCAGATGACTGGGTGGTATGTTATCTGACTGACCTCATCTGTCAATCTGTCCATCACCATTGCAAACAAGAAGGGGCTCAGAGCTGATCTATGATGTAATCCCACCCCCACCTTCAACCCATCTGTCACTCCTACTGCACACCTCACCACTGTCTCACTGTCCTCATACATGTCCTGCACCAAATTCAGATACTTCTCTGCCACTGCTGACTTCCTTATACAATTCCACAGTTCCTCTCTTGGCACCCTATCATATGCTTTCTCAAGATCCACAAAGACACAGTGCAACTCCTTCTCTATACTTTGCCATCAACATTCTCAAACCAAACATTGCATCTGTTGTACTCTTTCTTGGCATGAAGCCATACTGTTGCTAGCTGATACTCACCTCTCTTCTTAGCCTAGCTTCAACAACCCTCTCCCATATCTTCATGGTTTGGCTCATCAACTTGATCCCTCTGTAGTTCCTGCAGCTCTGCACATCACCCTTATTCTTGAAGATTGGTACCAGTGCACTTCTTCTCCATTCCTCAGGCATTCTCTCATTCTCCAAGATTGTGTTAAACAATTTGGTTAAAAAGTCCACTGCCCTCTCTCCTTGACATCTCCATACCTCCACAGGTATGTCATCTGGACCAACTGCCTTTCCACTTTTCATCCTCGTCATAGCTGC
>VUQH01084340.1:0-20211 GCA_015106775.1 Etroplus canarensis
CCAAATCCAGGTGTGAAAAACTTGTTGCATCATTCCCAAGAAGACTCACGGCTGTACTAGCTCAAAAGGGTGCTTCTACTCAATACTGAGTTTAATTAAACACAGCTGGACTCCAATGAAGGAGCAGAACCATCTCAAGGAGGATCAGAAGAAATGGACAGCATGTGAGTTAAATATGAGCATCACTGCAAAGGGTCTGAATACTTATGACCATGTGATATTTCAGTTTTTCTTTTTTAATAAATTTGCAAAATTTCTACATTTCTGTTTTTTTCTGTCAAGATGGGGTGCTGAGTGTACATTAATGAGAAATAAAATGAACTTTTTTGATTTTGGCAAATGGCTGCAATGACACAAAGAGTGAAAAATTTAAAGGGGTCTGAATACTTTCCATACCCACTGTATACACAGAAACCACTCTCTTCACTCACATACACTGGGATTTTTTTTTATCAACAGGAGCGAGGAGCAGTTTAGAACAACAGCTACACTGAAAGTTTTAATGCATTTCCTTCCTTCCCCTCATGTTTCTGTTTTTCTGGCTAAAGAGATTGATAGCATGGTGGGTCACATAACTAATTTGCCTAAAAGTGTTTTATGTGTTGCATTTTGGTCTGCTCAGGATCCATTCGGTGAAGAAAATACGCTATATGGACAAAAGTAGTGGGACACATACACATTACACTTAAAGAAGCTTTTATGACACCCCATTCTATATCTGTAGGCATCAATATGAAATTGCTGCCTCCTTTGAAACTATAAAAAGCTTCTTCCAGGAAGACTTTCTACAAGATTCTGGTATGTCTCAAAGGGAATTTTTCCCCGTTGACCCAGAAGAGCATTTGTGAGGTCAGACACTGATGTTGGACGAGTGGGTATGACTCACAATTTCCACTCTAGTTCATCCCAACGGTGTTTGATGGGTTTGGGGTCAGGGCTCTGTGTGGACACCAAACTTATCCAACCAGGCCTTTATGGCTTTTCCTTTGTACACTGGGGCACAGTCATGATGGAACAGAAAAGGTCCTTCCCCAAACTGTTACCATGATTTATCTTCACTAACTGAAGGGCCCAGGACAACCCCAGAAGAACAACCCCACAGCATTATCCCTCCTCCAGCAAACTTTACAGTTGGCACAATGCAGTCAGGGAGGTAGCTTTTTCCTGGCAAACACAGACTTATCCATCCGCATAACACGTTTCCACTGCTCCAGAGTCAAGTAGCCGCATGCTTTACACAGCTCCATTCTACACTTGTGCTTGAGGATGTAAGACTTGCATAGGGCTGTTCAGCCATGGAAACCCATGCCACGAAGCTCCTGGCACACAGTTTCTGTGCTGATGTTATTACTAGAGGAAGTTTAGAACTCTGCAGTCAGCAGAGTGTTGGTGACTCAGCTCTTAGGAATGACCCATTCTATCACAGATATTTGCTTGATTTTATACTCCTGTGTCAACAAGACTAAATGAAACACCTGAATTCAATGATTGAGCAGTGTGGCCCATTGCTTCTATCCATATGGTGTAAGTCACACTTTAGAAAGTCAAATTGTTTCCAATTATTGGCATAAAGAAATCCACAGCTGATTATTATTGGCCTATCCCCACAACAAAATGTGTTTGCAAAAAATAGTTGTCCTTCATTCTAGTATTAGTTAACTCTCCTTTGCCCCACACACACTCACTCACACATTCAAAGTCTGCCACTCATTAACCAATGCCACACACAGAGGGCTAGACTTTGATCAATACACACAACCAGACTCCCAAACACACACACAAATGTATAGAGTAAAATATTCTTAGTAGGGACCAGTTAGAATTCAGCAAACAAACCAGACTGAAGTGACAAAGGCAGACATGAGCATATTGAACCTGCAATACATTAAAAAATGATTCACTGCATTAATGTTTACAGTAAACAAGTGAAACGCTCTCTAGGCAGACGCACAATGAACATTAAAGATAATGATGCATAATAAATGCTGGGTAACACGATTACTCTTACATAATAGATGACATCTTTCAATTAATGTCAAGGTGTGAGTGACTGTATACCCACGCCATTCTTTGTGCAGTGAAACTGAATGTGGTAAAGATTTGAGGCCAGAATTCTTAGAAAATCTTTTTTTTATTATTTTCTTATAAAAGCTCTATAACAAATACATATAATGACATCTTTTAAACAACATGATAAAATACCTCTAGCTTTATCTTAAAAAAGACCTCAAAAAACACCAAAAAAAAACTACAAACACGGTGCTCAATATTCAAACACAAAAATTCTGTCAAGCAAGGATGAAAGGCAGTACAATCAGTTGTTAGTAGATGTGACACATTCACAGGGGCATGGAGAGAAAAACAGGCTCTCAAGGACATTTTGCAATCAAAAGGGTTTTCAGATCTGACTGTGTGCCCCCACATGACATTCAGGGCAGGTGCTTGCATGAAGTTGCTTGCTCACTGATCAAGTATTTGGCCTTCAGAAATAATGACAGCAACATCTCATTCATGCTTTTTCAGTCTCATGTGACACATTATAAGCATCTCAGTCTACATGTGCAGCACAGAACTACTCTTAATCAGCACTCAAAGTCATGCGTCACGATGATGTGCATAACTGACTGAAATACAAGACCTCCTGTACGTTAACTTTAATGACATTTAGCTGTAAAACAAAGCCACTGTGTGAAAGATTATCCTACAGGTTTCAAAAGATGTTGCCTATTGAGAATTGTTCTCAAAAGCTGTAGGCACTCTCAGAACTATAAAGATCTGCACAGGGCTCATCATGGCAGCAAATACCTTCCTTATTCTGTCTGCATGCAGTTCGTGCCAATATCTTTAGTGAAATCAATTGCTTCCTGCAGCTGATTTTGCTATTGACTTCCTACACGTAACGAGATCAATGTCTAACCCAACGAAAAGTTATTGATGTCCCTTCAGGACAGTAGCCAAGCCAGTTTCAGCGTTGTGAGCCTCTCATTTCATAAAGCCTGTGGTTTTTCTTCCCACATATGAATATCATTGGACTCTGTCGAGTGAAATGATTGTACATTTGACCCTTGCTCTTCACCAGAAACATTGCTGTAAACTCTTTGTTCTTATTTGGAAAGTTTCAACCTTTCAGATTTCCTTACATTTTTTAAACCGTGTGCTTATTTTCCTCACAGCAGCAGCACTTTCTTCATCTGACCTCCACCAGGCCTGATAGCAGGATCCATGGGTGCCATCTGGGCATCCCTCCAGCTTCCTGGCTGGCTTCACATCAAAGTTTTCATCTCTCCTCAGTCGGAGTTGTCCCCGTCGTCGTCATCATCCGAGCTCGGGCCCTCATCCTCTGAGGAGCTCGAGTCTGGGGTGCTGGGGTCTGAGATCATGCCGTCAGAACTGTCAATCTCTATGGATGTCTCTGATAGGTAGAGGTGGGCAGCCCTCGATGGGTGGCTGGGACAAGAAAATAAGCACACACAGAGACGAAAGGGAGACATCCACCAGGGGGAGACAAGAGGAACACAGCACACATACACATGGGGATATGCATTCATGGTTGACACATTCATAAATCATTTATATACATACATGTGCATAAGTCAGACACATTGGGGGCAAAGGACAAAGACGAGCAGACACAAACACAACAGCAGGGACAAAGGGTTATCATCAGACTGGTTTCATTTGTCCCACGTTAAGAGCAAAGGTTGGATCAACACTTCTGTTTACCCAGCTGTTTTGATCAGGGTGAAATTATTATTTCCTTCTTTTACATTTTGTGACGTGAAAGATTTAGTTTGAACAAATCTGATTTTTTTTAAAAATGACAGGAAAAAACTTCCTTTTGTAGTGTGGTGCTACAGCAAGGTGTCACAATGCCGCTTATTATAGTAAGTTACCACACGTTTTGCAGAGAGATCTGAAAACCCAAGAGAGAAGCAAAGAGGTCTCCAGTGCCCAGGAAAAAGATCACCTTTAACAAAATAGCCCATTGTTTGAAACAGACATGTAGATCATTTAAACTATTATAATCAGAAATATGTCAATATAATTTAGAGCCGTTATTGCTAATGTTCCTGTGATGGTAAAATTTTGCACAAAAGTGCTGGATAAAAATGTCTGTTTCCAACAAGTGCTCACCATCAGAACTTGATCATTTGATAGCACTTTGATTATTTCACAAGATCAATCTAATAACAACACAGAATCTCAGAGAAATACAGCAATTTATCCTCAGTAGTGAAAATCAGTATCCTCCTGCAGATTCACGTGAACCACAGTAGCTTGGATCAGACAGCCAACATACGGTATGATTAATGGCAAAGTTTTTTCTGGGGTTTTGAAATGTTTCCCATCATGTGGTGATTAAAGGAATTCAGCAGAAACTTGGGACGCGTTGGTTCACTGTAGCACTGCTCCTATTATTTACGTAACTAATACAATTAATGTGTCTTGAAGTGCATCGGTATGTTGGAGTTTCAAATGTATTCGTGGGGAAGTAAACAGCAGGAATACACCATTGTTCTAATTCTACATCATTGTACATTTACTCTAAACAGGAAATGTGTTTGGAAGCACATTTAGCTGAACAGGAAAAGATGAAGTGATTAAACAGTTGTTCTCCCCAAGAAAGGCACATGGTGATATTATAAATGCTATGCAGCAGTCTGGCAAAAGGTCAGTATCTGCTGCTTTCTACACAAAGGCACTTTTCTCATTTCTTTCTGCTTAATGACAGCTGCCCGCTACTGGTCCAAATCTGGGATCCAAAGACTGCAGTTGGAGAGGAGGGAAGAAAGTGAAGCGTCCGATAGGAAAAGAGCCCAAGGCTGCAAGGAGGACCGCATGCCCCGATCCCCAGAGTCAGACTGAAAATGGGAGAAAAACTGTGTGATTCCTCTCTTCCTCTCCCTTTGTCTCTCTCTTACCACGCAGTGGGGTCTTTTCTTTCTTGACGTGGAGCCTCCTCATTCCCTTCCAGATGTCTTTGTCTCCTCTTCTTGCACCTCCTGCAGGATGCGATGATGAGGAGGATAATGACTACACCAACGATGCCGCCTCCGATGCCAAATATCAGAACGAGAAGTCCGGAGAAAGAGGCTGAAGGTGAACACAGCGATACAAAAGACTGAGAATGTTTGCTTGAAAGGGCAAAATACACACACAAATGTTTCCCCTGTTTCCCCTGCAAGCTGTTTTTGATATAAAAGTACTAGCCATGCTAGCAGGATGTGTCTAGGGATGGCAAAGTCAGTCAATCCACAGCTTTGGTTCAAATTGAAATGGGTACCTGTAACCAGAATGTCACTGAAGCAGTAGCTCATCCACCTCGCAGTCCCTCACAGTTCACAAGTTACTGTAACATGCGACATACAGAAAGGAAGTGACAAGTTTTCTTGTCATTGGCTGGCTGTTTTGAGAATTAAAATCCAGGGAGCCAAGGAGGCTTATCCCTAGTTTTCGACCAGCCCTAACTTAACTTAATCCATAACTAAACCCAGTGATGGCAGTTATGCAGAAATGGCAGAGGGGCATATGCAAACACTCATTTTATAAACATTACAATCCAGACCAATACTCAATACTCAATACTCCAGACCAACAGATCTCCTAGGAGTGGAGATTCTTGTGAAAATTGAAAAGTGCCTATAAAACATCAAATGTGATTTTATCCTTGAGCAAAATTTGGGTGAAGACCCCTTAAGTGATCAGTGTGTGCAACTTTCACCAAAATGTGACCAATAATCTGACCAGTACTCTAAAAGGAGCAGAAAATTGTAGATCGACAGATGGACAAATGCCTCCCCACATTAGGCATTAGTTCACTGGTTCTTTTGGCTGGATGAGCTAAAAAAGTTCATACCTGACTTTAATTTGGCAGCTACCCCATTGAAGGCTGTCTACTTCTTAAGCACTTACCACTGCTAGTGCTCCCACTAAGTTTGGAGCAGTCTCTAGAAATCCCTTTCAGACCATTTGCACGTGTGCATCTAATGCTACATTCCCACTGCAGGCAAAAGTGGCCTGAATCTGATTTTTTTTTTTTGCCCATATGTGACCCATATCCGATTTGTTCACAGCAGTCTGAACAGCCCAGATCTGATTTTTTTTTTCAAATCAGATTCAGGCCACTTTCATATGTGGTCCTAAATCGGATATGTATCCGATGTTTTTCAAAGCGTCCTCAGTCTGAATGATCACGTTGCATTTCATCCGCCTTTTCCGTCACTGAAGTGAGGCAGACGTCATAATTGTAGATAACAGAGGAGGCAAGACATGGCGAGATCAAATGTCAACAATGCACAAAACAAGTATGACAGATAGCGTTGATGAAGCTAGTCACTGAAACGAAAGTGACATTTTAGTCACGTGCTGACATGTGTAGCATTATTATTCAATTTCCCCTCAGGATTAATTAAGTATTCTGGTTCTGATTCTGATCCATATGTACTTCCGTAAACACAGCGCGCTGCATGTGAATCATGCTTTCTTCTGCACATGCGCGTCACTTCAGGGTCAGAGACTCGTCTGATATTTGATCGCATTTAAATTATAAAATGAAAAACCATCCAAAATAATCTGATCTCAGCAAAAATCAGAATTGCCTGCAGTGGGAATGTAGTCTAAGATTCCCCCATATAAGTTTAACTTCTGGATCATATTGGGACCAGGTATTACCTAGAGACCAAGTAGCAGTGTGCATATGAGGGCACCCAAAGAGCAAGCCAAATATAGGACATGGTACAGTCCTTCAAAGGGAGACAAGCTTGAAGTGGATCGAGGACGAATTAAAAAATGAATCAGATTCAGAATCAGAATACTTTATTAATCCCGGGGGGGAAATGTATTATGTTACAGATGCTCATTTAGATGTAAATGTAGATCTAAAAGGCAGTAGATATAAAAGAAAATTATGATTAAAATTTAAAAAATAAACCTGTCTGTATGAATTGCAATATGTAACATAAATAACTTAGTTAAACAATGTATGCAATATGTAATATATACAATATAAAATGCAAATACACATACTGTTTTTGCTTTATGTAGGTGCAATAGTGCTACTTTCTCATTGCTTCTCTTTATTTATGATTCCTAGTGATAACCTAACTTTTTATATCTGGTGCCACAAAGAATTTGTCTGAATGTGAGTTTGTTTAGTACTTTGGTTTACACAAATACTTGCCAAACTAGAGATATTTCCATCGTTCTCAGCTGTACTTTCTGTTTCCCATGCAAACACTCTAAGATATTGAATCTGCTATACCTGTTATATATGAGCATGCAAACACTGACACTGTAAACATATCTGATATTAGCATTTACCTCACAGCCACTAGCACTGCCATATCTTATCTTGTTGAAATGTTGAGTTTACTGATGCGTAACACAATGAAGTATAAAACAGATTCTAAGAATAATTTATTGCATTTTACTCACATTGTTTCAAACATTTAACCATTTTCATTCATTTTATTCTTCATTTACTTGTGTTGTCCTCGCTTGACGTTTTAATAGCAAGAGGCAAAATTGAGCTAGGGATGGAAATAGTTAGGATACGTATGAAGGAAAATGTCGCCTGAAAATCAATCTGCTGACCTGTGGTAACGACACGGAGTCGAATCTCTCCAACTGGGCCATGGACATCGGGTGGGTTCTTGACTTGGCAGATGTAAGTGCCATTGTAGGTGAACTTGGCCTCACGAATTATGATGGAGGCATCTTGGCCCATAACGTCACCGTCCCAAACAATGCGCTTCCTGAAGATTCCTTCTAAGGGAGGATATGGTTGTTGTTGTTGATAATGAAACACCTGCAATGAAATTTGATGCATAGATTCAGTGAGGGTAGCGATGGCAGTGATTTGTCAGAAGTCACCAAACTGAGGCTACTGCTGCTGCTGCTAGAGAGAAAAATCATTTTATTCTAGCAGAAAAAGAAAAATAGAAAACCCAGACTTACCCAAATCTCCTGCTTCTTATTCTGTCTATTCTCAATATGCACACACACAAGTATACAAACACTGGCTGTCTTGGATGCTCCACAGGGAGCCAGATGACTCACCGGTTTCTCTCGTACTTGGTTGAGGGGGCGGATGCTCCTTGACACAATGAGGGAGTTTTTTTAGTTTGTTCTCACTTTTTTTTTTGCACACACATAGACATAGATTCACTCACCGACTCCTCTCGGCCTTTGGAAAGTGGTCTGAAGGTCCAGGAGATGATGACGGCATTGGGGTTGATGGGAGACGAACTATCGAATGTGCATTTCAGACGGACATCTGTCCCGTTGACAGCCTCAACATCTCCAGGTGTGTATACACGCATCCCGCTGACCTGCAGCATGCCTGGAACATGAGGTGCAGCAGCAGAATTAACTTCAAAGGCATAATGCAGGGCACAGAGAGTAAAACCAATACACACATGCATAAATGGTGTGTAAAAGAATCTCAGAAATGCACATGCAAAAGCACATCCAAATAGATGCTGTGTGAATTCACTCTCGTCAGTAAATTCTTGCTTCCTTAGTGTATGCAGTGTACTCAGTGACCCTTCCTCTGCCTACGCAGTGCTGCTGCAAGAAAAATCACTACCTCTAAGTTGTCACTATAACTATGCTGGTATACACAGTAGCCTATATTGCATACTGAAATCCTTCAAATGCGAAAAGTAGGAGATTACATATGCACAGCTTCCATCAAAACTGTGCTTCATTACATCCTTTTTTGAATGAGTTCAGATTAGTAGACCAAATCTGTGACACTTTGTGAATAATAGCCACTTTGGTTACACTACTGCAGCTGAGAGAAGACTGAAATTGAGAGCCTGCCGTATATTACATGGATATGGACTATATCAATCTTTACAGTGGAGCTATTAGATGTAAAATGAATGGACTTGAAGCCCAGAGAGGGATATTGGCAACAATTTGGCTCATCCATAAAATGATGGATGGAGCTGCCCAGAGCTAGCGCTGTAACACACCTACATTGCACAGGATTGCATACACACAGACACACACCGTGCATGCAATGTGCCAGGAACAGACATGTTTAACGCTGACTTCCTCTCTGGCAGCGGGTCAGCATGGCATCAAGAGGCAGCTGATTATGTCTCCCTCTCCACAAGATTGCAGAGTCTTTTTCATGTCGGCAGCCATCCGTGTGTGTGTGTGTGTGTGTGTATGTGTTTGTGTGTGTCTCTGTGGAAGTTTAGGCATGGCTGTTTCCTTCATAGTTAAAATCACCTGGGCTATTTATAGAGGCAGTTCTATATATTCTAAAAATATCAAGAGCCATGTCTAGTCTTATTCAAGTCCAAGCACACAGCACACAGCTAGCAGCCACAGTGGGCTCAGGATAGCCAAGACTTTTTTCTATTTCCATTAGCATCATCACTCCATATGAGGATTCTACAGAATAAGCCAAACCCTTGATTCTCTGACAATCAGAGACACTTCAGTCTAACAGAAGAGCCCTCTGTGACTTGATAGATCACCTGAATACATATGTCACACCAGACTTTTGTTTTTATAAATGAGACACTGGGTTATGTTGAAGTATTCGACTACAATAGCATCAGTAAACAGGATGAGTTACAATCCCTATCCCTTAATTACTAAAAAGGCTGCACAATGTTTACATTTATCTGACAGCATTTACTATGATAGATATGAATAATGCATCATATCGAGCTTTTCAACCCTATTGTAAAGCGAACGGTCCCTGGTTCGATTCCAGGGGGGGACACAAGCCCCTCTCACCACGTAGGGTTGCATCAGGAAGGGCATCCGCTGTGGCGACCGCTTGGGGATCAAGATTTTGAACTATATAAAGCTGGATTACGCTCTACTCTACACTACAAAATCTGTGTTAAGTAATTTGAGGGGGTTTTGCTAATGCTGAATATCAGTATAAGGCTCCAGGCGTGGAAATGAGAAAAGTCCTGCAAAGAAGGCAAATTGAGCCATTGTTACCCGTGCTTTATAATCACACTAAGTATTAAAGCAGGAGCTAGCTGGGAAATTATCAGCATGGGCTTAGTTCCTTGGGCAGTGTGTTTGTTCCTTATCAGGCTAGAGAGGGTTTCCTGTCGGCTGGGATGAGAGACAGCCCCCTCACAGCATTAAACAGACGAGTTTCTCTCTCATCACCAGGCCCTGACAGCACTCTAACAGCCTAATGTGTTTTAAATGAGCCTGATGAAACCTGGGAGTAGTGTGTACAAGTGAGCAATGCAGGCAGAGGACACGCTGCAAGAAACCTGCATCTTTTTCAATGCTTTGTTGGCTGGACTTCAAAGGCAATAAGCCTTCCTCCGCCTTTCCACCACTTTTTTCCTCTACCTGGCGGAGTGTAAGGAAACACTGACCTAGTGGATTGAACTCCCTGTGTTTAGGATGTTCATTAGGCTGACAACATCAGCACTGGCTGTATCAACGCAACTAGTGATGATTCCCTTCCTGACTTGACGCCAGGTGTTTGCTTGAGTCCGGGACACAAGGTAACAGTCTCACCAACCATCTTCTATGTGAAGGGTGATCAAGACAAAGGGAATAAATAAAAAATCTGATCAGGAGTTTTCCTTGATAGCAACTTGAACTATGCCAGTCACGACGTTTGCCACCTTTTGTCCGAAGTAAAATATTTTTTCCATGACCCACTAATTTTTGGTTTTAGTTAGTAAATGGACTGGTGCTTATATAGTGATTTTTTAATATGAGCCTCATTACCCTATTCACACACTGTGGTAAAGCACTTTATTGTATGCTTTTAGCACACTCTAACTTTCAGACATGCACTCAAACTCCAATGGATGCACTGGGAGCAACTTAGGGTTCAGTATCTTGCCCAAAGAAAATGTAATAACCTCAGAGCAATATTTCATAAAAGCTTCAGGACACTCCTAAGGACTTTCAATGAACTTTGCTAGCTGATTATACATGCAGCCACATTACATTTTTAACTGTCCTATAGATGAGCTAGAACCAGCTCAAAGGTTCCAGCTCTCAAGAACACACAATGACATAATCATACTCAGGTGGATTGAAAGAGCCTGAAATTAAACCACCAACCATCCAAATGGTAGCTCTCCTGAGCTATAGATGCCCAGTATATCAGAAACAAAGTTTCATTGTCAGCTCTTGTGTTCCTGTGATAGTACAGATGACACCATATAGGGGGGATGATCATGGTCCAGTTCCTTGATCCAGGCATGTCTTTTCGATATACTACCAAATATACATAGGCAATCTCAGGATGAAACCAACCACTAGCTAAGGTCGCAGAGCCACAGAGCATCAAATTTTATAGGAACCTCACAACATAATCCTACAAAAGTTACTTTTGAGTGTCAAACACATGCCTGAGCATCTACGCTGAACTAAACTTATAATTACAGCTTGCTGAATTACAGCCATGCACTCGGGCTGCCATCTGTGACACCCTGTGATAGAGCATATATCAGGAAATATCTGAAAAAATGCTACACTTTGCAAATGAAGGAACAGCTGTTATGACAGGCCAATACAGAGGAGCAACCACACTCTTAAGAGAAAAGAGTCAACCCAAGCCTAACTGTCATTCACTGCATGAGTCATAAATTAAAACCTGATCAAGTAAAAAGTGTTACAGAGGCAACAAGGCATTTTCAGATATTCATGGAGTTTCCACACTCTGTGTCCACTTGGTATAGTGGTTAACACATTATCCTTACAAGTGAAAGGACCCTGGTTTGATTCCATGTGGAGGCACAAGCCCCTCTCACCATGGAGGGTTGCATCTGGTGTAAAGCCTCTGCCAGATTACCAATGCAGATTTATCTGCTGTGGCGACCCCTTGGGGAGAATACAAGGGAGCAGCTTGAAGGTATTTTTTTTATTGACTCTCTGTACTCATTTTCTCTTGAAGTCCAAAAACCTGTTCATCATCTCAGTAAATTATTTTGGGGGGATTCTTTTTTTGCAGAGATTTGGTTAAAAGAGGGGACAGCAGACCGCAGATGACCCCTCTACAGGAAAGCTTAAAAATAAGGCCATCATCCAAATTAACATTTTCTTATTCTGACAAACTGGTACTATAAAAGGATGCCACCATTACATCCAGATTTTAATGATCGACTGTAAGTGGTATTATTGTAAAGTAGAAGCTTTTAGGAACCAAAGCAACTCAGAACATTTAAAGCTAGAGCAGGGTCTCTGAGTACTGTGGTGCATAACGTGTAAACCTTCTGCTGACTCATTAACTTCAGCATGTCAAAACACCTCTGGCATTAACTTCAGCAAAAAATACTGTGCACCAGGGGCTTCATGGCATGGGTTTTCCATAGCCGAGCAGCTGCATGTACAAAGCAGGTGCAAGCACAAAGGCATGCATCGGATGGAGTGGTGTAAAGCACACCACCACTGAACTCTGGAGCAGTGGAAACATGTTCTGTGGAGTGACAAATCATGCTTCTACATCTGGTCTAGTCTGGATTTGAAAACTGCCAGGAGAGCGTTAACTGGCTGACTGCATTGTGCCAGCTGTAAAGTTTGGTAAATGAGATATAATGTTATGGGGTTGTTTTTTGGGGGTTGGTCTGGGCCCTTTAGTTTCAGTGTAGAGAATTCCTAATGCTTCAGCATACCAAGACATTTTGAACAATTCTACACTTCCAACTTTGTGGGAGGGCTCTTTTCTCTTTCAGCGTGACTGTACACCAGTGCACAAATCAAGGTTCATAAAAGCATGGTCGGATAAGTTTTGTGTGTAAGAACTTGACTGACCCTCACAGAGCCCTGACCTCAACGTCATCCAACACTTTTGAGATGAACTATAATGGAGTTTGTGAATAAGGTTCTCTCATCCAACATCAGTGTCTGACCTCGCAGATGCTCATCTGAATGAATGAGCAAAAATTCCCACAGACACAGTACACAATCTTGCAGAAAGCCTTCCCGGAAGAATGGAAGCTGTCATAGCTGCAAAGGAGGGACCAAATCCATATTAATACCCAAGACTTTAGAATGGGATGCCATAAAATCTCCTGTAGGTGTAATGTGTAGGTGGCCTGATATTTTTTTTACATGTTCGATACTTTGGCAGCTCACTTATTTATTCGTGTATTTAATTGACATCAAGCCTTATTTTGGCATCTTGAGATTTTGTCATATTAACATTGAATTTAACATGTCTGGCTAAGTGGCGCAATCCAAAACGGCATTCATTCTGACATGTTAAACAAGTGTTAAACCATTATATTTTTTTATTTGACTGCATCCCTTGCATCTTCAAGCACAAAAAAAGAAACCCAGAACATTGTGCAAATAATTAAAATATTAATTAAAATGTTCCTCCAAATGCAGTTAGGTTCCCTTGCAGTTAAATAACCTTGTTCACATGCTAGCTATGCCACTGTAGCGTAGTATTGTTCAACCATAAAAGAAAAGAGGTAAATCTGGGTGATAACAATCACTACTCAGAAGTCAGTACTCACAGCTAAATCCCTTTATTTTCACATCCTAGACTTAGAGAGTACATGCCTGTTCTCCTCGACCAAATTGTTTAAAAGCTTAAACTGAAATGATTCGTTGTGCTTCAAATATCAGCAGAGGAAGCAGATCCTCTGAGCCATAACACTTCATTTCACATTTCTACCCTTAACAAGGTCTATTTATAGTAAACGATTTTAAATAAGTGTTACTAATCGCTTTTGAACAACAAAAAAGTAGACACTTTCAACAATGCCACCCTTTTGACGCATGCTGAGCTGATTAAGAATTAAGGTTAATTAGGTCTTTTTGACAGCGGAATAGATTTTTGCAAAATGACAGCAGCGTTAGGGCTATGTACAGTGCCTCTAATACTAATTTGTCCCCGCAGCTTAAAGTTCATGATCACTATTTAATCTGCCATTAGCAGGCACTAATTGCTATGGGGGGGGGGGTGCCACTACATGAGTGAAGACATTAAGAATTTGAATTATTTAGAGAAAGAAACAAGAAATAAAGAAACAGAAATGAGAGAGCTTAAGTGATAAAGAAGAGTGGGATCACTGAGTAGATGAGTGAGCTATAAGTGTCCAGGCGGAGCCAAAGGATAACAAAATTATTCTACGTAATTGCAGTCTGTAAGGATCAGATAAGATAAAGACGCTTATTTGTTTGAAACTTCCTCACTGTGGGACCATTTAAGGACTATCTCATCTTGTATCTTGCTTGCATATAAGTCCATATTTCCTGCTCCAGTGTGAGTTTCTGTCCAGTCTCAGTTGCTCTGTTTTTTTATGTCTGAACATCCTGTCCAGTTGATGCTGACCCCACCCAGCATCCAGAGTCAGAAAGAGGGCTTTCACAGCCTATTAAGTTGGAGTTATTCAGACTACAGAGGAAAGCATAGCAAGATTACAGGCAAATGCATTTGTCCTAATTTGTTTGAGTCACGTGCTATTATTTTCTCTCCTTTTTTGTCTATTTTTTTTACTTTTTGCAGGCAGAATATAAAGTAGGGGAGCTGTTAAGTTTCATTCAAATATAAAACTGTGTTTTGTTTCTAATCAGCCAGACTAGCTTGTAATTTTTTAAAGTGGTCTTGAGCAACAGTTCTCCAGACTTTCTAAAGGTCTTCCAAAGTTTTTCTCTGGACATTGGCTGTTTTCTCTCTCGTTTTCAGTCTAGTCCTTGTACCTGACCATTTTCCTAGGAATGTTTTTTGGGTTTGTTTGGTCAGTCAAGCATAAAAAGGCGCCTAACATAAGGTATGAACAAGTGTTTTAGCTACACATAACACACAACTGAGCAAGGAACCTATTTTAAACTGTATCTTAGGTCTGTCATAAAATTGATGTGTTCCCATTTTTTATAGCTAAATCTATGAAAAAAACACAGTTTGACAGGCATAAAATAGTAGTTGTGCACCAACAAGGTGATTCCTAAAGAGCTATTAGCTGAAAACTTGGCATATCTCTGCAAGGTGTGCAGTGTGTCCTTAAAAACTTTGAGGAAACTGAAAAATTGTAAAACAAATCTACAGCAGCTGTATCAGGACTAGTATCAGGAAATCATGTCCTTTGGAAATAATAAAGATTCCAGCAAACAGGACTGAGAGATGCATCCGGCCCTTCAGGTGATCATCTACTGTTCGCTGAGGCCTCATTAGAAATGGTCTCAGTGGTAGGGTGCCTGTCAAGAAGCCATTCTTAAGGAAGAGAAACAGGGAGAAGAGGCTGAGGTACGCCAAATTACACCAGAGCTGGACTTAAAATGGTCTTGCCCAGACCTTAACATTACTAAAGCAGTGAGGATCATTTTGACAGAGAATGGAACAAAGGGCAGCATCCAGGGAGGAGCTTTGGAGTATCCCCCTGGAGGCCTGGAGAACTGTTCCTGAAGACTACTCAAAGAAATGACAGGAAAGCTTGCTTTGTAGAGTTCAGGCTGCACTGAAGCATGATCACAGTCATACCCGCTATAGACTTTCAAGGTTTTCAGAATTGTACAAACTATTTTTTTTCCTCGTGTTCTATATTTCCATTTATGTTTGCACATGTTTCAATAAACCGTCGCATTTTTTAAAAAAAAACAAAGAAAAGAAACAGATCAGCTTAAATACACCCACACCTACACCTGGGAATTAGCCTGATCATTCATGAGAAAGAGGAACAAGAGACAGAGAGAAAAAGACAGAACAAGGCTGGGTTTTATGGTGGTTGCTCATTTTCCCTTTTACTTTGAAAATTTGTTGTCTTCTGTGTCTTCTTACACATCCTCTGCTGTCTGAATGTCCTTATAATCTACACCTTTGTCTAATTTCCTCTTCCTTGCGGCCATTTGTATTTTGGACAGCTGCATCAACCTGGTTCATTTTCAGCTGGTTTTGCCTGCTTGTCCCACATTTCTTGAGATTCATAACACAGACCAGAAATTAGACACTAGCTCGGAATATTAACCCTGAAACATTTACTTCAATAAGTTATTTAAAATGAAAAACAAAAAAAAAAAAACAACTTAAAAGTACAATTTTTGGAACTAAATCGATATTTACAGTCAGCTTCCCAATAATGTATTGTGTACATCCTTGAGGTCTACTGCATGAGACCTTTGCAAAACTGATTCTTACATTTAAACTGTCTTTACACCCACCTTTGGAGCACTTCTTCTGCCTTTGGTTACACACATCTTAATGCCTGAAGCCACACGCAAATATCTGCTGTGCAGTCGTATGGAACCGTTGTGAGGAATGAGTATTACATCACCGCTGCGTGCGAGTGTTCTCGTCCGACCGAACGAGTTAAACAAAACTCAAACAATAATACTCCAGGACAAAACTTCCACAGAGCACATTTAAAAAGTTACACTGTGGAGGGTTTGTTGGTTCCACTTCGGTCGTTTAGCTTGTCTCTGTTTACCCAAAGAGACTTGTAACGGACGATTTTGACAACTTATAGTGGAGCAAAAGGGATGAGAGATAGAGAGAACAGGCAGGTCTGACCACGGAGGGCAAGAGGAGCATTACACTATTCCGCTCCAACTGAACACTCAAAGCTCTTCTTAACAAATCTAATTCACCCGTTTATACAGCGCTTTAGTCTATGCCTTTAAGAACATTTAAATATCACACACATTCATGCTACAGTGGCTGCACTGGGAGTAATTTGGAGTTTGGTGTCTTGCCCAAGGACACATTGGCATGTAGACAGGAGGAGCTGGGGATTGAACCACTGACCTTCTGAATAGAAGATGATTTACTGTATCTCCTGAGCCACAGCCACCTCATAAGCACAGCTAAGACTTAAATCAATATTAACACTTTGTAAGAAGGGTAAAACTTACATACTTAAGGAATGCTGAACTCATGATGGCTGAATACATGAATTAATAACAAACATATAAATTATTGCTGGTGTTATAAACAAATGATCATCTTACTATTAATGGTGGCACCAGATTGTTCACTCCTTTGGAATCATTGGCCTTGAAGCTAATCACTTCATTTGATAAGAAGCCAGCATGACAGGATAATAGTGCGATAAAGTCTTTACTTTGTGTCAGTTCATTTATTTCATAATGTAAAAAAAGTGCTTTACATATATGACAAACTGTACATTATTTCAGTATTTGACTTTATTTCACTCCTGGATAACCAGTAAACTGTACATTTATAAGATCATTCCTAAAGTTAAGCCTGAGTTAAACCTCTGAGTGTGGGATCAATGACAGTTCCTGGATTATTGTCCTTTTCTGAGCATAAGTAAAGGCTACTGGACGATCACCAGTCACTGCTGTCGTAACAGCAGCAGGTGTCTCCAAAAATAATCTGCGATGCCATCTACACTTACGTGAGCCAGTATAACCATTTGCTGTCACTCAGACACTCCCACCTGGTAAGGAAAGTACAACAGACCAAACTGCACACTAGAGAGCACTAACAGAGACGTATAACTGGGTTGATTTCTTCAACAGATGTCAAATGTTTCCTTTCTGATTTGTTTATTAGGTTCTATTTGTCTACTTTTAGAACGTTTGTGAAGCTCTGATCATGTTTGACGTCAAATTTATGCAGAAAACTTATCAGTTTGTTTGACAGGACACCAGTTTCTATTTCTTTTTCAGCCATCAAGATGTTGCTGTGAGTAAGTATGCAGGGACTGAACTGAACACATTCTTCATCATTCAAACCTACCAATCAGCTTTCATCTAAAAAGCCCTCCTTCTTCCCTCGCCGTCAGAGCTGCATGGCATTCAGAAGCATTCACTGACACTTTGTCTGCAAGCAGAAATGGCACAGCAAGGAGTTAAGATTGATAGTGACAAACTCTGCTGTTCGATCTGTTTGGATGTAATGAAGAATCCGGTGACTATTCCCTGTGGACACAGCTACTGTATGAACTGTGTTAAACGCCACTGGGATACAGAGGATCAGAAGCAAATCCACAGCTGTCCTCAGTGCAGACAGACCTTCATACCAAGACCTGCTCTGGGGAGAAACACCATGTTAGCAGAGTTAGTGGGGGAGCTGAAGAAGACTGGACTTCAAGCTGCTCCTGCTGATCACTGCTATGCTGGACCTGGAGATGTGGCCTGTGATGTCTGCAGTGGGAGGAAGCTGACAGCCGTCATGTCCTGTCTGCAGTGTGTGGTCTCTTACTGTGAGCAACACCTCCGGGGTCATTATGATGTAGCTACATTGAGGAAACACAGACTGGTCCACCCCTCAGAGAAGCTCCAGGAGAACATCTGTTCTCGTAACAGTGAGGTGATGAAGATCTTCTGCCGCACTGATCAGCAGTGTATCTGTTATCTGTGCTCCATGGATGAACATAAAGGCCACGACACAGTTCCAGCTTCCAAAGAACGGACTGAAAAGCAGAAAAAACTCTACCCATGTCGGGAAAAAATTCAAGAGAGAATCCAGGACAGAGAGGAAGATCTGATGGTGCTTCTTCAGGAAGTAGATGCCATCAATCACTCTGCTGATAAAGCTGTGAGGGACAGTGAGAAGATCTTCAGCGAGCTGATCAATTACATCCAGGAGAGAAGCTCTGATATCAAGCAGCAGATCAGATCAAAGCAGGAACCTGAGGTAAATCGAGCCAAAAGGCTTCTGGAAAAGCTGGAGGAGGAGCTCACTGAACTGAGAAGAAAAGATGCTGAACTGTAGAAGCTCTCTCACACAGACGATCACACCCAGTTTCTCCACATGTTCCCATCACTCACAAATATCCCTGAATCTACAGAGGTACCTTGCCCCAAATCCCTTCCTCTGCTGTACTTTGAGGATGTGGCAGCTGCTGTATCAGAGGTGAAAGGCAAACTACAGGGCATTATTTCTGAGGGATGTCTAAAAGTTTCACAGACTGTGACTGGAGTAGATGTGCTGCTGCCACACCCAGAGCCCATGACCAGAGCTGAATTCTTCAGATTTTCAAATCAGCTCACACTGGATCCAAACGCCGTAAACATGCGGCTGTTATTATCTGAAGACAACAGAAGAGCAACATTTGTGAGCAAAAAACAGCCATATCAAAGTCACCCTGAGAGATTCATGAACAGGTCTCAGGTCCTGAGCAGAGAAGGTCTGACTGGACGTCACTACTTTGAGGTGGAGTTGAGCGGGTCAGGCATTTATGTAGCAGTGGCATACAAAAGTATAAGCAGAACAGGAGAGGACAGTGAATTTGGAAACAACAACAGGTCTTGGGCATTACGGTGTTCATTTGGTGACTATGAATTCAGCCATAACAGATACTGTACTTACCTCTCAGGCCCTCCGCTCTCCAAAATCGGGGTGTACCTGGATCACAGGGAAGGTATTCTGTCCTTCTACGGCGTCTCTGAAACCGTGACTCTCCTCCACAGAGTCCAGACCACATTCACTGAGCCGCTCTATGCTGGACTCAGAGCTAATCATTTCTTAGGTTCGGACTCCTCCGCTGTGTTTTGTGAGCTTGAGCAGGAAGAAGCTGCTACAGAATGAGTTGGTATATTGATATTTTGTACTCCAGTAAATTAGTGTTAGATATTTGTTTATGTATATATGAATGTATTGATTGGCTGCACTTCAGATGGCAAAGCAGTTACAGTAAAACATATTTATGAGTATAAAAGGAATGGTGAATACTAAATGGACTGGTACCTATATAGCACTTTTCTACTCTGAGCACTCAAAGCGCATGTTTAACTTCCACATGTGTAACTTTTGAACAGAACTGTACACATTATTATTGTGGCAGTCAGTTTGATTGTGTTGTACTTGAGTGTGTGTAATGTCTGTGTTGAGCTGCAAGTGTTTGATTTGTCACAAATAGTTTGTCATATATTTTTATTTCATCAATACATAAATATAATCAAAAGCAAAATAAATGTAATTCCAGGTTGATAATCATTCATTAAATACATTTTTAATATTAAGTGAATGAAAGTGTCTTTTATTGATATATATACACACACATAGATAGATAGATAGATAGATAGATAGATAGATAGATAGATAGATAGATAGATAGATGGCTATAGCTTAATATAGATCTAGCTAGTTTCCCAATAACAAACTACATTCTGCAGTTTCAGAATATTTAATTAATAGCAGGGGAGAAATTGTATATTTATTTATTACAATACACTGAATTTTGGGTTTTTATTATCTGTTAGCCATAATCATCAAAATTTCAAGAAATAAAGGCTTGAAATATTTCACTCTATGTGTAACGAATCTATATAATATATAGATTTCACTTTCTG
>VUQH01084343.1:0-12476 GCA_015106775.1 Etroplus canarensis
ATGCTGTCGGAAATGTTTAATACAAAAGTCCCTTTAAATGCTAAACTCTGTGTGCTTGGAATATACTCAAAGAACTTTCTACAAACACAAAAACAGTATGCAGTTTTGGACTTTGGACTTCTACAAGCCAGGAGAGCTATTGCACTATGCTGGAAGAGTATGGATGCTCCCACAATGAAGATGTGGATGAAGGAACTTTCTGAATGTATTAGACTGGACAGGGTAACATACATTGCCAAGGGAAAACGAAAAGACTTTGACAAACTCTGGGAACCATATATAAATATGATGACAAATGAAAGTGTTAGATTTTTCTGAAATGATTTAAGAATGCTGTAAAACGTAGCCCCCATTTTCTTTCTTCCTCCCCCCTCCCCCCACTTTTTTTATTATTATTATGTTTATCTAATTTTTTTGTTTTTCTTAATTTATTTGTATTTTTTCTTTTTTTAATTTTTTTTTATGATGCAAGGGTATGCAGTGTGTAGTGGGTATGTGGGTGTATGTATGTATGTGTATATGTTATGTGTTTGTGAAATAATTTTGAAAAAGACAAATATATTGGCAAAAAAAAATAAAATATGCTGTATGGACAAAAGTATTGGGCAACACATCTTAATCACTGAATTCAGGTGTTTTATTAAGTCCCATTGCCACACGTGTATGAAATAAAGCACGTAGCCATGCAGTCTACCTTTTTTTTTTGCCAATATGTTTGTCTTTTTCAAAAAAATTTTCATAAACACATACATACATAGACCCACTACACACACAAACTGCATACCCTTGCATCATTTTTCAATTTGAATAAACGTAATGAAATTGGATTAGTTAACAAATTATGAAGGAAAAAGAAAAAAATGTAGCAATGTATGTTAATCTCTCCAGTCCAATATATTCGGAAAGTTCCTTCATCCACATTTTCATTGTAGGAGCGTCCATACTCTTCCAGCATAGTGCAATAGCTCTCCTGGCTTGTAGAAGTTCAAAGTCCAAAACTGCATACTGTTTCTGTGAGTTTTTGCTTTTTAGAAATACTTCAGTCAGAATATGTTATATAGTTTTTAGATGTCAGCTTGCCAGCTAATTTAATGCTAACTTCAGATTCGTCCATACCTTGAAAATCTTCTTTTTCATGGATGCCTGGACGTTGCACTACTGTTTTAACTGTTGATGGTCCTTCATTTCCTGTCTGCTTCTGGGTTCTAAAGGAACATTTGGATCAGTAAATGACTAATGGCAAGCAGATACTCACGAGTCTCCTCTGCCCAAATTTAATATCTGTACTTATCTAACAACATGTCTCTCATTAGAATACATTTTACCATGGCTTAAGGCACTATTATTCCCTGTATTTTGCAATAAGTCAGCTGCAAAACACACACACACACACACACACACACACACACACACACACACAAACATAAAACAAAAATTAGTGGTTCCATCATTGGGGAACTATGGAGGACCAAAACACAAGGAAGAAAGAAAGATTTAAACAATTTAATAGTTAAGTAATTCACAAAAGAAGTTATGGCCATTAAATGCCTCAAATATATTATTTAAAGAAACAAACAGTTTGTTTCAAATGATCTGTATTAATATTTGTTTACTTAATTCTGTTTTTATTTGCCAATTTATTACATCATCTTGGTTTTCCATTCAGTTTTTCATTTACTTTCAAATTGTATTTAGTTTGATATATATTACTGATGAGGAATTAAAAAGAGATAAGTTGGGGTTCACAAAACTGCAGAGGCCTGGGTTCAATTCCACGCAAGGCCATTTGCTATCGTTGCTCGTGTTCCTTCCCATCCTGTCGTTCTACTATCACTACCTAATAAAAACAAAATGAAAATGATGCACGCTGGTCTTAAAATTGGTCTTGTGCAATGTCCAGTCTTCTGTCTGTTTTTGTATATACTTTCTGCATGATTCAGGTCCATATTATGCCAAAAAATAATTCAAAATGCTTGTTTCAGTTGATCACAAGTCAAAAATAAAATTAAAGAGAATCAAGAAACACTGACAGTTAAAGGGGGAGTAAAGCTAAAAAATGTTGGGCAGACGGGCTTGGAAAAATTAATTATCTGTGATTGGTCAAATTTGTTGCAGATTAGATATGTAATTGTTTTTAAAAAGCATGGCCTACCTGTTCGACTGCAATGTTTAGAGTGGAATTTTCCATTTAGGAGCTCACCACCACTAACACCATGCACACCCCTGTGGCCCGGCACTATGGTCTCTTCCGTAGAGGCTGGGCTCACTGATCTCCCTTAGCAACTGAAGCAGGCAGGGCCAACCGGCCTGGTGTGATCGTCTTTTCCTGTGTGTGATGACATCATCATCGCTAGCAGTCAGCTGCTGCAGTGGAGAGCCAGCAAGGAGGAAAAGGAAGGGGAGGGAGAGTGAGCAGTCTCTTACATACACACTCGCTCAGTCACACAGCCCTGCTTGTCTTCCTCTGGTAAACATGGCAGCGGCAGCAGCGAATGGTACACGCAGTGAGCAGAGCATGATGAAACCTGGCCTAGTTTAGCTTAGCTTAGCTTAGCTTATCTAAACTGTCAACATGGAGGAGGAGGACGCAGCGGCCGACCCCTATTTGCCCTACGACGGGGGAGGGGACACCATCCCCCTGCAGGAGATTCCTAGGAGAGGTACGCCACGTCCCCCCCCTTCTCCTTCTCCCCTTCCCTCTTGATTCCTTCCTTTTTCGACCTCCTTGTACAGTGAGTGCATGTAACCGTATGTCATGCAGACATGATGCAGGTGGAGCAGATGCTGCCTCCTCTGCTGTTAGTAAGGCATGAAAACTGGAGAGCCAGTATGGATTAGAGGCTGCCATTTCTAACAACAACAGCTCGGCACATTTCAGCTATCGTCTCTGCTGTTGATGATTAACTGGCAGTGCGTGCGCGTCATCCAAAGATAATGAGATAAAGAGAGAGTGGATTTAGTGTGAACACTTGAGCTTGGGGCTGAGAACATCACAGGCATCCATTTTAATTTCTGCAGACACACACATGCAGAAGCTCCTCGTTCTACATGTGTGAGCTGCATGGTCTTTGAAGCATAGCTCAACCTTCCTGCCTTGAGTGTGAGGACACCTGTTGGCAAGATTCAGGGTGCCACCTGACGTCACAAAACATCTTTGCCACATTATCATTTCTTTTTATAACAAGTTCTAACATTGTTTCCTTCTGTTCAGGGAGTTGGGAGTTGGTTCCTCTAGGCCTTGTTAGATTTTTACTTTGAGCTGGTAGACATAAAAGACTTCTTGTAAGCTTAGAAGGCAACCACTGCTCCCTACATCTATGCTTTGATCTGCAAACATCTCATTCAACAGTTTAATATTATTACTTATTAATTTATGGAAATTTTATGGTCAAAAGCACACAGACAGTAGTTCTGATGGGTTTTAATTGAAGGTGAAACTAACCATACGCATTTGCCTTACAAGTGAAAGGTCCCTGGTTCGATTCCAGGTGGGGACACTAGCCCCCCTCACCTGAAGGGTTGCGTCAGAAAGTGCATCTGGTGTAAAACCTCTGTGGCGACAAGGGAGCAACCAAAAGGTACATTAAATAAGTAAACTTCTGGTCTTCACCTAGAACATTCTGGCTTTGTCTGAACCTGTCATACAGTATGTAAACAAGGTAAACTTGTGTAAAGGGAGCTTTTAAGTCTGCAGCCTTTTGCACTTTGATCTGTTTTTCAGTCAGCTGCGTACATGGTACTCCAGGGACTGTGCCACTCTGGCCAGCATGCTGGTGTATGTCAGCAGCTGGGCTCTTCAGGCTCTAATGCGTTATTGGGGTCATTTGTGATCACATGATTGCTGAACAGTCTAACCCTACTAACCCAGGGCTGTCCCACCCAGCTGCCTCTAAACTTCTCTTTGAATTACTCAACAGTAGTTGAGTAGGCCCAGTACAGACTAAGAGTGTGTTGGTTGTTAGAGTAACCTATAGTCCGAATGTGCATTCATGAGACACAGAAATCTCTGTTAGCAGCTGGCTGGTGTCATCTCTCTCATTGATAATGGTTGTAAAGGAAGCTGTAGCTGTTCATTTAGAGAAGTGGTGTTCTCCACAGTCAGCAAGTTTGTGTGGGTACTGACGTGGCGGTCTGCCGTGATGCAGTCTGAACAGAATCGCAGTGTCACTGCACCAATGCACAGGGGAACGAAGCTGAAGCCTTATCTTTATAAGTGTCTTTTGTCTGCATGGCTGCTGAACCACCAAGGCATGATGCTTAAATGTGCGCACATGCATGGTTTCTGTTTTCCGTGGCGTCACCATCTCTTGGCCCCGTGGGGCTGATTAGATTAACAAGGGCCTAATAGTACAACATTGTCAAGAGGAGCTCATCTGGTTAATTTTATCATTTAGATCTGCTGTTCTCTCACTAAGAGGTGAAACGCTTCCTTTCTAAATAGGCCACATTCTGTAGAGCAGAGCAGCAGCCTTATCTTTATCTTCTTGCATTCACAGGCTGACACTGCTGGGCTGTTGTCAGTGATGACCTAACTAGCATTTTAGTCTGTATTGCAACAGTAAAATTATACATAAGCAGTTCATCTCTAGTATAAAGCATTCAGTTTGAAATGTCAAAACTACACTCACACTGCGGACCTGATTGCTCAGATTTCATTTTCCTTTTTCCTTTGGCTTTTCACATTAGTCTGTAAATGTGGTCAGTATGTATGCACTTGCTGATGGTGTAGCAGGGTCTTCTTTTCCTAAATAATATTGCTGTTTTTGTGGTCAGATTTGTTCCAGTCTTCTCATGAGTCAGACCGTGAATCACCTAAAATCCATCCATCTATCCGCTTATCCAGTTCAGGGTCACAGGGGGCTTGGAGCCTATCTTAGCTGTCACAGGGCGAGAGGTGGCACACACCCTGGTGAATTTGAAAATGTATAAATTATTTATTTTAATAGATATCCCAATCAGAGTATTATTTCATTCAGGCTTCAGGTCAGTATTCACATTGTAATAGAAATAAAATATGAAATGAAGGAGTATCACATGAAATACCTTTCAAATATTTTCTATTCAGTATTCTACTACAGCAATAACTATACACACACACACATATATACAGTATGAATATTTAACATAAGATAGTTGTATGTTCTGTGAGTGTTAGGTTAATTAAAATAACATTAATAAAACAAGCTCATTTTAAGATGTCACACAATTTAACCTCAAACATTTAAATTCTCAATAGCTGATGTAAAATTACTCAGTGTTTAGTAGGTTTTCACACATAAAGGTTTATGCAGCTTATTAAGTTCCTCTGTTTTTTTTTTTTTGTTTTGTATTTTTAGAAAATGTTTTGATTTTGTTGATCACTTACTTGGAGATGTCGGGAGAAAGGATGCACCAGTCAAACTTAAACCTGTATATCAATATAGAAATCTTGGCTTTGGGTATTGGTCAAGAGCATATACCAGGTTACATTAATAAGCTGTATTTCTGACTGAATCAGAATACTTTATTAATCCAAGGGAGGAAATGGTGTTTTGTTACAGACACACAATTATATATATATATATATATATATATATATATATATATATATATATATATATATATATATATATATTTCTAATCAGTCACTACCTGAACTTGTTTTATTTTAGAAATGAAAATTATTTCAAATTCATCATTTTATTGAAAATGAAATAATTTCATGCCTCCAAAATTTACATTTTAAACAAACAAATATTTTACTGTTTAAAAAAAAAATTCAAATCACTATTTTGTTTTTAAGATTTTCTTTCTTGACACAACTGTTGTGCGGGTTCTTATGACTCATTAACAAAACGCAATGCAATCAAATCAAACCTGCCCCTCCTCCATCCAAGTGTCACCACACTTACAATAAAAAAAGGAGAGACTGAAAGGAAACTCTAGGGCTTGTTAGGACTGATTTTTTGTCTTCTTTTGGGTGGGCAGAGAAACAGAGCAGGCCGGCAAATACAATAGAAGTAATCGGCTGGAATCGTGGAGGTTGAAAAGTCAAGTAGGCCTTTTATTATGAAAGCACTCTGGACTGGCAGCAGGAACAATGCAGAATAAAATAAAAGTCAGAGTAAAAATGTAAAAAAAAAAAGTCCTCATAGGATGAACCTCTTGATAAAGCTCCAGCATTTTATCCATTTTTTGAAAATCTCTGGCTTTATAACAAACTCATTGTGAAGATAAAAACAAACCTTTTAATTATTCCTCCAAATTCTCATAGTTTAGTTGTGCTTAATCTCTATCCTGTTATTTAAACAAATTATAAATTTCATAATTAAAATTTGGTTAACTCTCATCAGGGTATTATCTAGATTGAATTAGATGTTTTGTTTTGTTTTTACCATCTTAGGTAGCATGAATTTGACTGTTTTCCTCAAAATGGCTTTCAGTCACAGATGGTCAATAGACAGCAGGCTCTGGCCTTTCAAAGTCACTGGGTCACATTGAGGTGCACATTTATAGTGTACTATAAATGTGCATGTCAACATGCAATCTAGGTTAGAGCTCCATCAGGAACTTAAAAACATATATTTTGGCCTAAAGGTTACAGCTTTAGAGGATTATTGTTTTGTGTCCAACATGAAAGTGCCCTGAAGGGGCTCAAGGTTTGTAAATGTGGCAACGCGGAAACCCATATGTGTGAGTGTGTGTGTGTGTGTGTGTGCATGTTGCTGGTGTGTAGTTTTTCAATGAGGTTATGTTACTGTTCATTAAGAAACTTGGCCACAGAAGTCTGACTTGAAAAAGCCAAAGTTACATCTTAATGTTTTTAGATGACATCAAGGTTGTTGGAAAAATATCTAAATTTTTTTTTTGGGGGGGGGGGGCTAACATCCTCCTTTTCATTTGTAGCATCTCACCCTTCCAACATGAGAAAATCTGGCGAGTGTTTACTCACCAGCTGCCTTACTCCAGGTTACTGACCTCAGCACTGAAATGGAAAATTGCTCTGCCCTTGATGAAGATGAAGTCTTCTTTAATATGAGCTCTGAACTCCATTTATAACCCTTTGCCCTTAAAGCCACATAAACACTGGTGTTTGTTCACATATAGCACAAAAATAGTTGTCAGCTATGCAATATTATCCAAGTGTTAAGCATTTGGATAATATTGCATAACTGAGATATTTTTGTTACTGTGCTGTTTTGTTCTTAAGATCTTCAATTAGACATTTAGGAAACTCCTTGTGCAGCCCAGTAAACAGCTGCTTAAATGGTCTGACAGCAACACCGCAGTGTACTTAGAAAGAGTAGAGACAGAAGGCTTGTATATATTATCAGCCCATGTCACGTTATCAGAGAGTTTGCTTTCACTCTGGACAAGATCACATGCATCAAAGCTCCTCTGATGCCTGAAAAAGCACCAAGTGTGCCATCTAGTGCTGATCCGGGAGGATTTGTTTTACAAGAAGGGTAAAGGGATCTGGGGAATCTGGAGAGATAAAAACTTCTTCAGTTTTCTGCGGAAGGCAAAGATGTGGAAAAAGTGTTATCAGTCGGTGCATCATAGGCATTTGAAATATTTCAAATTTTGTGATGTTGGGAGGGGAGTTCACTCCACACATGAAGGTCAGATTAGTTACCATTAGTAATACAGTGACTGTGGAAACAGCAATTCTGTGGAAATGGGGAGATCTTTCTAAAGTCAATCTGGAATGTTGATCACAGATGTGTAACGGAGGCTGGGAGTGTGACGCTTCATAGATAAGGGCACGTCAGGACCATACAGTCTTAGCACATGTTAACTTCTGCAACATCAATTTTTAAAATCTGAGCATTGCAGGCATCCTAACTTATCACAGACAAAATGTTAAATTGTTTTAAAAAATGAGTAATGCATAAGTGACCTTGATAATAAACACACCTAAAGGTTCAGACCAGCTGTTGTTAGACTGTATGCTCTTCAATACTGAATTAGTTCTTAGTTTTCTTGGCTTACTTCCTAAATACAAGTAAACACTTTAATGACAGATAAAACAGCTGCATAAGCTTAAATGTATTTGCAACTGGTGGGGATAATCCAAACTTTGACTTGTTAACAGAGAACAATTCAGGGTAGGGAGATAAGACATTTACAAGCCACTGACTATCACTCAGATTACAGTAAGGTCAATTATAAAAATGGAAAAGACATGGCATGCCTGAAAATCTAGCTCGAGCAGGCCTGCAAGCATCTGTGAGGGAGGTCTGTGTGAACACAAGCAGCTCCATGGTTGAGAGAGAAGAGCTTTTTGACCCAAGAAAAATGCATGTCAAGCAAAACCCAAGGGTGCATGTGAGAAAGAGTAAAAACATGACCCTTTAAACAACTGTATACTGTATGATATAATCAAATCACTCCAATATTCTTTCTAGAAATTAAAGAAGATGGTGCTTTCCTGAGACAGGCCTCAGAATGACCAGCACAGCAAAGCAGAAAAATTCTGCAGGAAAACCTGCTGCACTCTGCAAACCGATTTAGAAAATGCCTCTGAACTACCCCAGAGCGGGCTAAGCAGTTTTGTAGAGAAGGACGGGCAGAATCCAGAAGTATAAAACAGAGACATATTCACACAAGCTCAGGGCTGCAACTGCAGCAAAAACAGGTTCTACTTTTATCCTGAAAGGCAGAAAAACTCAAAGAATAATTGATTTTGTGTTTTACATTTGCACCATCTGCATTTAAAAGATTCGTTAGCAATAATTAATGGTTAAAATTTAAACTTATAGTACAATAAATCATGAAAAACTTTAAAAAATTATGGTAAAACATGCAATTACTTTATATTTAACATCATAATAAACATTCCCTTAAATCTTCAGATTAAAAAATTGAAGTCATAATGCCAACAAATGTCTGTCAAGCTAATTAGTGAATGCTTCTTCTTACCACAAATTAACCATGTGGCATTTGACTGCAAAAAACATATTCAACAGTTTGTTGTGATGTACTTTAAACTTGTCCCATCTATGTTCACAACTCCAAAACCGTGGTTAGTATGCAGGGAGTCACTGTGGTTTTTCTTCATTGCCAACCAGATCATAACCCTCAGTCTTGTCAAAATATGCACATAACTAAATATGAAATTGTGATTCTGCATTAAGCCTGTTGCATAACATACTCAAGTCTTAGAAGAAACAGATTAAATTATTCCATCCACGAAAACACTCCATTCAGCCTGCCAGGTGATGCGGACGGTAAATAATCAACCTCATGCTGACGAAAGCATCTAGTCAGTCAGTAAAACGAAACACTCTTTCCATTTAAAATTTTATTTTCAAAAATACAAAACAAGGAAAATAAGTATATGTACACAAACACTATTAAAATAGAATATGTATTGTACAAAATATGTACAACTTCTCTTCATCTGAAAACAAGTCCTATCTGGTCCTTTTGTCCTTGATGGTGTAGTGAAGAACTAGTGGCTGGGCCTAGAGGAAAAAAAGATGAGAGCATTTAAAGTGAGCTACATACATATAAATATATATAAAACCATTCACATCTTACAAACATAACTGTTAACACTAAATCCAGACTGTTTAATTGAACTGAAACAGATTTTTTTTTCCCACAGTCACCATGAGTAATCTTCCTCTCGATTTACCAACCAAGTGAAGAGTACAAAGAAAATTTAAGCGTGAAGAAATGTGTTTATTTGCAGTAGCTGACAGTGAGTGGGTGTACTCTACCTTGCCAAACCAGTGTGAGAGCCATAACCGTTTCATGGTCATGTGATCTGGCAGAGACTCGTTATTGAACAACATCTGGACCTGTAGGGAGACCACACAAACAGATGTGCAGGAGAATTACGAAAATCATCTTCATACTCATTTTTTATGATTTTTTTTTCTTCACTGAAAACCTGCTTGGGCAATTTGGTCTCCATGGGACCGTTGCTGTCATGAACTAAACTTATTTAATGCAGCTCGTTAATGGAAACACCTTAAGAGGAAGTCAACCGTTCCCTACAGAACTGAAACAATCTGGACAGGGATTCATTTCTTTGTCAGTTGGGGTCAGCCAGAGCAAAAAAACAATGCAAGAAAAGAATACTTTCCTCACACCATAGTCAATAAATTTCAGTAAAATGGTTATAAAGCATAGGACAGAGGTAATGCTACAACTCTATACCAGCATTAGCAACCTACAAATTGCCAGTGGTTGATCTATCGATGGTTGATTGCACGATTAATGTCAAGAAGTGCTTTCAAGCTGAAGAAACCTTTTCTTAGTTGCATTGTTTTTAGAAGGAACTATGAGTGGGGGAATGAACACACATAAACGCAGCACCGGCAACTGCTGTGTAAAGTGTAAACTCTGGTAAAACCTCTTAACATTAGCTTTAAAGAGATGTAAGAAAACATGACGTAAACCGTGATGTCCAGGCTCTATGGAGAGAACGCAAACTTTTGATCCTTCTATACTACACATAGGTTAAATACAACCCCAGGGCCAGAACTGGCTGGCAAAGCATCGCAATCAATAAAACCTCCTAAAAAATGTTAACTGATTGTGAGGCAAATGACTGCATTAAGTCTGTACCGCTATTTAACTCTGTTCCAACAGAGGGTGCTCTACTTATTTAGACTAAGATACCTTACAAATCATGGTTGATGGACAAACGTCCGATGTGCTGCATATTTCCACATCAGACACAAAGCTATGACTCTGACGATTTTGTAAAGAAAGGCCTCTCAATAGTTCCTATTAAATAATTTCTCCATTCAGTGACACACATCTGCACCTTGATGGGGTCAAAGTCTGAATTAGCTACCCAAGCAAAAACTAAACTGGTGATTCTAAACTAACCGCAGATGTGAAATAGAGTGTTTGAAGTGCCTGTCAACACCAGATCTGTAGGAAATGCGATTTGTTTCACACATGATAAAAAAAAGCCAAAACGGAAACCTGACCTGTTCCTTCCTTCCATAATAAAAGTCCTTAACATATACACAGCAAGTGTACAGAAAATGGTCTACCGAAGTGTGAAAAGCAATTTATGACGAGGTTTAAAGTAAAATGGCATCATTTGATTTTACATGTTATTAAATGAAAGATTTATTTTTTTCTAAATAAAGTTTATTTCTTCTTTTGTTTGAAAATGTGACTTATGGCAATAATTTAATAGAATAATGCTTTCCCCTTTAAAATAAACTCTGCTCTGTCTATTAAGTTCATTTCCATGGGGAAAAATATGCTGGTTTTAAGAAAACTTGTATTAGCTGCATAAATTTCCAGTAAAAAATAACTATAATTCTTTAATTATCAGGCCCGCTCGAAATCCGCGGCACACAATTCCACAGATTTCCCAGAGTTTGAAGAGGCATGTGTTGCTATGCAAATGTTTGCCATTTCTGCCTCTCTGGTGTGTGTTGCTATGACTGATGGGTGTGAAAAGGCTGTCCTGAAATCTTCACAATTAGATTAAATGAGTCAAATTCAAAAGCTTGAGTATACTGATATTTGCTCAGGAAAAAATGATTGTGATATTTTTTCTTTAATCACTGATAATACAACTGCAGATTTTCCCCCTGGATCGCTGCAGAAAACTAAGAAAAAAATCCGCAGATTCCATTTGGACCCGGTATTTATTCCAGAAACGATGGAGTAAATTATGTTTATTTCTCATGATTTTAGTAAACTAGCCACAGGGGCCACACGCAAGTGTAATCCTGGTGCTGGTCCCAAGCCCGGGTAAATGGGGAGGGTTGCGTCAGGAAGGGCATCTGGCGTCAAATCTTTGCCAAATCCAAATGCGGATTCATAAACATGACCCACCGTGTTGACCCCTAACAGGAGCAGCCGAAAGAAGAAGAAGATTTCTTATGATTTTAGTGGAGCTGTAAAAGTCACACTAAACATCATTTTATCAGTGTGAGTCAAACTTTGTTAGTTGCTGTAAATCTTTAAATTTATCCTGTAAAAGAAATTCTGCATACAAGAAAACAAAATGTGCATGCATGCACGCACGCAGGGAGAAGAGAGTGTTTTGGTAACAGAAGGAATCATCTTTAACATTCAGATGAAAGAAGACATCTTTGTATAAACAAGTAAAAATCAAAGTGTACGTTTTGTTACAATACTAATGTCGATGTGAACATAATATACAGACATCGGGCGACAGTAGTATGGTAATTCTGATCCAACGACAGCAAGAAAACGAGTCTTTTTAACAAAAGGAAGTATGTAAGTTCTTGCACGCGTGCAAAACAAATCAGGTTTCTGCGTACAGATCGGGTATTGACGGTGATGTATGAATGTCTGGTTAGAATGTGACTTGTAGATTAAAGTGCATTGAGTGGTCAGTAAAACTAAAAACGTTCTACATAAATCCAAGTACACTAAATTACGTGTGTGTACCTTTCCCTTGTATTCTCCACCAAGGGGTCGCCACAGCGGGTTAATCCATATTGGTAATCTGGCAGAGGTTTTTTTTTTTTTTTTTTTTTTTATTGCTGGCC
>VUQH01084343.1:12496-39194 GCA_015106775.1 Etroplus canarensis
AATGCAAAAGGTTTTTTTTTTTTTTTTTTTTTACATTGGATGCCCTTCCTGACGCAACCCTCCATGGTGAGAGGGGCTTGTGTCCCCACCTGGGATTGAACCAGGGACCTTTCACTTGTTTTAAGCGAACGCACAAACCACTACGCTATTTTTCAAAGTGTCCTCAGTCTGATCAGTCATGTCGCATTTCATCCAACTTTTATGTCATTGAAGTGAGACATGCGTCATAATTCTGCACCAGAGGAGGCGAGATGTGGCGAGATCAAATGTGTTAAAAAAAGAAAAAACAAAATCGACCAAACAAGCATGGCAAACAGCGTTGATGGAGCTAGCCAGTGGAAAGAAAGTCAAGTTTTACACATACGCCGACATGTAGCATCCATATTTACTTCTGTAAACACAGCATCACGTCTTCTGTACATGCAGATCATTTCAGAGCCGTAGACTGGTCACACTGGAGTCTGATGGTGGTCGCATTTAAATTATAATGTGAAAATCCACGAGAAATAGTCAGATCTCAGCAAAAATTTGGAATTGAGCATTAAGACCTGCAGTGTGAATGCAGCCTCAAATCCAGCTGTAGCTCAAACAAAAAAGTTTGTCCATGGACCATTTATGTGTTTACATCCATGCTCGCCACCACTACTGTTTAGCAAAGTTAAGAAGATAAGGCACCAAGCCACAAATATGATGCACACATTAAGGCGGTTTTTTAATTGGTGTATAGGCTACAAATTTATACAAATGTAGACTGAAAAAAATTTCTTTACAGGAATGACCGTTAAATATGAAAATGTTAAAAAAAAACCTCCCATATTCATTTTTTTTTTTTGTGTGTGTGTGTCAGAGCTAGAGGTAGACACTGGAAATGTGCAAGAGAGCCACATGTTAGAAACCCTCACTTTAGAGAGTTCACTGAGGTGTCTGGTGTGAAAGACACCCGCTGAATATTTCAGGTACAGTCACTGTAACTGCCTAATTAATTTGACCCTGTCCATTCATTTTACCCAATTATTTTCACGGTGAAAATTACAAGTCATGAGAAATTAAGCCATTGTCCTTATTTATTTTTTTACATTGGACCAAGAGAAATAATAATTGGGAAATATAATTTTGATGTAACATGCACCATAACATCGAATTTCACAAAATAAGAGCGCATTCTCACTTACCTGGTGTTTTTCCACGTTTAGTCTATGACAAAGCACTTTCCGTAGGTGTCTCACCTCTGCTCGGACAGAACAGCGAACGAACTTCTGCTGCAGAGACAAAGTCAAACAGAGCCGCTATAAAACTTTAGACGAGCTATATAATCAGTCATTAACACGTTCAAACTGAAAATAATTCCAATAAATCACGACCAGTTTATGTTTATTGACTCAACTCCAGTAACCACCGGGAAACTATCTAGGGACATTTCTTGTTTATGCTGAAGGTAACGATGTCCAGCATTTTAACAATTTTTGGATGCATGCCTCATTTTAACTTTTGGACTCTAAAGCTCTCACTTTGTATGACCGATGGTGGAATTGTGGCAGAGTCAGAGTTGAAAGAAAAAACGCCAACAGTTATAAAAGTCCTCTTCGGTTTGGCTGCAAAACTAGAAATACATGCTTCTGTCTTAACAGCAGTCTTAAATTTAAGCATTAAAGTACTAAAATGTTTACAATATCTACATGTGTATCACCGACTACAATGGTGTTTTGTTACAAAAGGGCACTTCCTGCATATGAGAGGCGTAAACTAACAAACTAAAACGAGACAGGGGACAGTAGTTACATTTAGATCTAGAGCAAAGAAAGAACTCACTTACTGCCAAAAGTTTTCCAGTCCTGACTGACTTAGCGTTAAACTTCCTTATCCCCATGAATCTACAGCAAAGTTTTATGTTTTGTAAAGTGCATAAAGAAATTTTAAAAAAAGATGACCACGATTTGATATACAGGGTAGTGAGGATAGTGTGTAACAAAGGTTAGGAGTCAAATTCAAACCCAGAACACGACAAGAACGCAGCTTGCCTGGCAAACTGATCTGACATTACACCCCAGAGTGCGATTAACCTTTTGTTCTTATTTACGAGGGTTCTCTTGATCAGCTAATCTGTTTTATGAGTTCACAAAGAGGCCAGAGTGAAATACAACAACTGCATATACTAAGACCGGAATGGAACCAATGGTTCAGAGGCATTATGTACCATTTATATGTAGCTTTTCAAAGTTAAAGAGGATTAGAAGGAACAAGGACGCAAAAACCCTTGCAGGAATCATCAGATCACTCTGGTGATTCTTATGTTTTCTACTGTAACTTCATTCTGGTTAACAACAAGCTAACATTCTGTTTTAGTATAAAATCCTAGCCTTTGTAAACTGAAAAAAAAAAATCAACTCCCCAATTCAAACTCCTTTAAATACAAAGCAAACACAAGTTAAGCACTGGCGCCCTCTTCTGGAAGAACAAATAATTGCAGTACTGATGATGCACAGCATGTTTTAAAGTGATTCCTTGATACTCTTTGTAGCTCCTTGAATTGGACAATAGGCTGCCCCATTTCAATGTTTACATGTCTGTCCCTCAAAAAAGCTGGCTAGTCAAAATTATCCAGCCACACAGAGGAAAACCTCTATTTAGTGAAGCCTTCACTAAATATTGAAATGTTTAGTAATGTCCTCCAGAACATTTGCATTTTTTTCCATGTTAAAAATCTGTGTCTACAGGAGAGAGTGAAAATTTTAAGATGGAACCCACTAATGCAGCCTTAACACTCAATATGAATCAACTACTGCAACATGAAGTTTTGGTATCATGCCAAATCTAATTCTGCAGTATGCTCAGTTTGGGTTTTTTATTATATGACGTATATTAAAAAATGTGTGCCTCAGAGAGGTTGGGGTGTACTTTCATTCTACTGTATTAAAGAAATGGCTGGAAGTAGCACTGAAATGCACAGATTTCTTTTAAATAAGGTAACACTCTGTCTTAACTCCGCGGTGGAGCACAGAACCACTGTAGGTGAAACTAAACAGAATGAATTTTAGATTTGGATGTAAAAGACACAAAACATGTTCAGTGATACCATATTGCTGATCATTATTTCACTAAAATTCAAAAGTGGGGCGTGAACCATTTTTCATTTCTTTTTTTTTTTTTTAAATCAAAAAAAAAAAAAACGTTTTTCATTTCTAAGGCGGGCCATTTCAGAACTATATCTTCTTTTGATTTCTCCCTTTAGTAGTCGTCACTGCAGCTCATCTGCCTCCATCTCACTCATCTCTTGCACCCTCTTCTATCCTTTACTACATGCACTACTTCCTCTGTGGTCTTTCTATTGTCTTCTTGCCGGGCAGTTCCATTTTCAACATCCTTTGTCCAATATCTCCCTCCTCTGCACGTGTCCAAACTATCTCAGTCTCGTCTCACTGACTTTATCTCCAAACTTTGTCTGATGACAATCTATGCATCATAGCAGGTCTCACTTCTAAACCTTTCCTTTCACTCTTGCTGCTATCCTTCTGTCACAAAGCACCCCTGACACTCGTTCCACCCACTCCACCTTGCCTGCACTCTTTTCTTCACCTCTCTTGTGCTCTGTCCATTGCTTTGGATGGTTGATCCCAGGTATTTCAACTCACCTGCCTTCACTCCCTCCACTCCTTGCATCTTCACTGTTCTACCTGCCTCATTCTCATTTACACACATGTACTCTGTCTTGCTTCTACTGACTTTCATTCCTCTCCAGTGCATACCTCCACCTCTCCAGGCTGTCTTCCACCTCCTCCCTACTCTCACTACAGATCACAATGTCATCTGCAAACAACATAGTCCACGGAGACTCCTGCCTGACCTCATCTGTCAACCTGTTCATCACCATTGCATACAAGAAGGGGCTCAGAGCTTGAACCTGTCCCCCCATACTGCTCACCTCACCGCTGCCCTCATACATGTCCTGCACCACCTTCACATACTTCTCTGCCACTCCTGACTTCTTCATACAATACCACAGTTCCTCTCTTGACACCCTATCATAGGTTTTCTCTAGATCCACAAACACACAGTGCAACGCCTTCTGATCTTCTCTACACTTCTCCATCAACTCTCTCAAAATGTTTTAGAACCACTGCCTTACCTATATAAAGATCAATTGTGGATATGTGCAGAACCGCCCTCCCAAAGATCTATTTTATTACTACTAGTAGTTTTCATTTTCTTACATCCAAAATGTGATTGTTTGGCCCCAAAGCAGTTTAGAGTAAAGATTATGATGTATTTGCTCTAGCTATTTAATCATACACTGCTTTGGGATGTTTGGCTTTACACAGTATTTTTTCATCAGGGCCTACAACGCCACACTAATCACTACAAACATTACCCAACATCTTAAGCCTCTAAAATCAACATGTGAGCCAAAAATACTTGGAAATTTTCTCAATCTGAAACTCTAGTTGTTGAGAAAGCAGAGGTTTGGTTGGGAAATAAAGAATAATAATATGCCTCACTGGTGTACTTCTCCCACTTATCCCTGTCTCTCTGTGAGTATGATGTTTCATCAGCAGACTAACCAGCTCTGAGTGCTGAATTCTGCTGTGGCTGCACTTGTCACTGTGCCATGTATTTGCTGTGCAGTTAAGAGCAGAAGTTACTTGTGAAATCTTCAAAACTATGCCCCTGGAGACATGTTGCTCTTGATTGAGAAAACGTTTAAGGCATGCCGCTTTGAAAGCATAAATAACCAGCTTAACAATCTCACTGAATACATTTTTTTAAATAGAATATAATGCTAGACATTTTTAGGATAGTCTGTTGGTGCTTATTAGCGACTTACCTGAAGAGTAAGTTTTGTTTTATCCTTTTTTTCAGCTAGTGAGGAGCTGAAAAGACAAAACAGAGTAGACACCACTGAAAAATGCATGTTATGTCAGACAGATTTATCTTGAACCTCATAACTAACAACATGCACACCAATATGTTCATATTTACATTCTTCCAATCTTATCTCAAATAAATATTTTATAAAAAAGTACACACAGATCACTGTAAGGTAATTCATTACAGAGGAAAGTAAAGCCTACCTTAGCCTTTCCAAACACAGTGAAACCTGCTCATCGTATCTGTAGAAGTGAGCTTTTGAGTGGTCAAAGCTTGTGTAAGGTACACCTGTAGCATCTGGTACACCATCTTAGACAGAGAACAGAATCAGGTTGATTATTACACACATATCCCAATGGAAATGCAGGGAAAATGCAGGTACAGTTTGAGTCGGGACAATCATCCACATCTTGGTGCATTAAGACTTACAGAAAAAAAGAATATCTGCATAAAATTTGATGAGAAACTTTAAAAGACATTTGCAGCTCCCATAATTTTGGCAAATGCATCAGCAAAGAGGTCGAATCTGTGTTATTACTATAAACAGCAGTCTTGCAGTCAGTAATCAAAACAGCAATTCAACCCACAACTGCATCAAAACAGCTTCCACTTATCTTGATAACAGTTGGGTGTGTGGGAACCCCATCAATGACATGATGCAGACTGTTTTACCCCACTGCACTTCCCTGCAGTCTTTTTCTATAATCCAAGCCGATAAAATGCTAAAAGGAAGACTTACCATCTCCTGCAGGCTGGATGACTCTCTCTAACCCACGTGACTGATAAAATTCCTTTATTCTTTTGTCTTCACCTGAGCAAAAACAACCATAGAAATATTAAGAAAAACTTACAAATCTAATAAGCAAGCAGCTCAGAAGCATAGCCTACATTTTCAAAAAGATATAATTTAGCTTTATTTAAGATTCCACTTGCTTAAGAGCTTCTACACAAGTATACTTGCTTTGCACAAATAAGTGAGTCCATCTACAACTAACTAATGGTAGCCAGCAATTTTGTTTACATACTTTCTTGTAGTCCAGGCACCAGTTTGTAGACAATGTCTTGCATCACTCGATCCAGTTTGAGGTTGAGTAAGGGCTGCGTTTCATGAATTTTGATGTTGCACATTGGACAATACTTGCTGGTTTGCAGATATTTCACGATACAACTTTTACAGACTGCAGAGCAAAAGCAAAGACACAGATATATTTGCTTAGTATTATTCTGATGACTACAACCCACCAAAAATTATTTCTCTGAAATGATGTTAAAGCTTTTGCAAATAAATAACAATAAATATTTTTTATTTTTTTGCAGAGCTCTGTTAAAACTCACAGGTGTGCAAACACTCTGTTATTGTTGTGGCATCTATGAAGTAGCCTGCACAAAGGTAGCAGACAATGTGTTCGTTCAGGTCCTTGATCTTCAACTTCACCTCCTCCTGTGGAGACAAAGAGTTGACAAGCCTCACCTTAGCAGCAGGTAAACTTGGTCTTACAAGCTCCTTAGCCACTTCATTAGGTATACCCATTCAAAACCTCATTAATAGTGATATGTATCAGCCAATCACATGGCAGCATCATAATGCATTTAGGCATGCAGACATGGTCAAGACGACCTGCTGAAGTTTAAACTGAGCATCAGAAGTGACTTTGAAGATGACATGTTTGCTGGTGCTAGATGGACTTCTCTGACTGTTTCAGAAACTGCTGATCTACTAGGGTTTCCCCAGTTTACAGAGAATGGCCCGAAAAAGAGAAGATATTGAGTGAGCGGCAGTTCTCTGGATGAAAATGCCTGTTTGAAGTCAGAGGTATAAGGAAAAAAGTCAGATTGGTTCAAGCTGGTAGGAAGGCAACAGTTACTCAAATAACCACTCATTATAACCAAGGTATGCAGAAGAGCAACACATCAGATGTTGGGGCAGATGAGCTACAGCAGAAGAAGACCACACTGGGTGTCACTCCTGCCAGCTAAGAACAGGAAACAAAAGCTACCTTTCCTCATGGCCTCACCAAATTGGACACCGGAAGATTGGAAAAAAGTTGCCTGGTCTGATGAGTCTCCATTTCCACTGCAACACTCAGATGGTAGGGTCCAAATTTGGCATAAACAACACAAAAACACAGATCCATCCTGCCTTGTTTCAGTGGCTCAGGCTGCTGGCCAGTGGTGTAATGGTGTGGTGGATATTTTCTTGGCACACTTCAGGCCCCTTAGTACCAAAGTCACAGCCTACCTGAGTATTGTTGCTGACCATGTCTATCCCTTTATGACTAGAGTGTAACCATCTTCTGCTGACTGCTTCCAGCAGGATAACGCACAATATCACAAAGCTCAGATCATCTCAAACATGGCCTTCACAGTCACCAGATGTCAGTCCAACAGAGAACACTTTTGGGATGTGACAGAATGGAAGAGTCACATCATGGATGTGCAGCCAACAAATCTGCAGCAACTATGTGATGCTATCATGCCAATATGAACCAAAATCTCTGAGGAATGTTTTCAGTACTTTGCTCAATTAATGCCTCGAAGGATTTTGGCAGTTCTGAAGACAAAAGGGCGTCCAACCCAGTACCAGCAAGGTGTATCTAATAAAGTGGCCAGTGAGTGTACATACAGGCCTTTGTGTGAGCCATTACCAAAAACCAAAAGCAAAAAACAGATGCCCAAGCTGAAGTAAAGCAAACAGGTGTTTAAAACAATTAACCTGACTTAGGCTGTTTCACAATTTAGGTGCTATAACAGGGGTATTCAAACTTTTTCACAGTGTCAGATTTATTAGCAGGAAAATGCCCAAGGACCAACTGTCTCACCTGAGTTTTTTTTAAACAATAAAAGTTACAGACATACATCTCTTGGGGCAAATTTTCTCACCATTAGCACCCTCTGTAAAAGCTTTCCCAGGTTTAGCGATTAAATACGGCCATTTCAGAGCTTGCTTTGGTGGCATTTTCATTTGAATCACGGGCCTGAGTGAACAGCTGCTGCTGTGAGGACAAGCCAGCTTTGAGTTGCTTTACATTTAGCTTGTCATATGCATTAGCGTATGTTGTCTGACAGTTTCTCTTCACACTGAACTCCTTATGCACGGCAATAATCTCTTGGCAAACTGGGCAAATGCTTTCAGTGGGAAAAAAATAGCAATTTCCATCTCCTGGAAACAGTGCACTCACTATCAACTTTTCTCTTTTATAAGCTGCCAAGTGGCAGAAATTATCCACAAGCTTGTAACATAGATCACATTTTGCTGCCACCATGAGATAAAAAGCGAAAATGCATTTTGTACTTGTATGATCTATTAATTGCTGGCAGGATATAAATAATACTTTCCAGACAGGAGCTATGGGCCATATAAAATCTGACCCTTGTGCCTTAATTGGCCCCTGGGCTGGACTTTGGAAAGGTCTGCATTACAAGCGGTTGCCTCTTGATTTAAACAAAGAAGAGGGTACAGGTACAACTTAAAGCCTGTGATTATGTTTGAAGAGACCAATTGCTAGAATAAAGTCTCAGTGATTAGGCACGTAAGCATGATTGGTCCACATACGGTCAAGGCAAACAGTCTAAGATAACGCAATTTGCAATTGAAATCCCTTGTTTCATAGGTGAATGCTGACTTAACTCTAAATGTATTTATTTGCAACTGCTGCATGTCACTAAACTGTGTCCTCTCTGTCGCCCATAGTCTTTGTCCCTCTTCTCTCTCCCCTCACCCCCAACCGGTCGAGGCAGATGGCTGTCCCTCCCTGAGCCTGGCTCTGCCAGAGGTCTCTTCCTGAAAAAAGGGAGTTCTTGTTTCCCACAGTCGCCAACTGCTTGCTCATAGGGGATCGCCTGATTGTCGGGGGTTTCGCTCTAATACTGTAGGGTCTTTACATTACAGTGTGAAGCGCTTTGAGGCGACGTTTGTTGTGAACTGAACTGAAACTAGAATAGCACTCATAGAGCGCAGACCTCCGCCAAGCATGATCCAAGGCATCATCAAAGGCATGATCATCATAGTGCCTTTGATGATCTCGAATGTATACAGAGATCTGATATCACTATTACTTCAACAATTAATGATTTCAGGATTTCTTGTTCGGCATGATCTCATCACCCGATTCTTCCCAAAATTTAATCACCTGTTCCTTTTATGAGGCCGAATTCATTAAAAAAAAAAAAAAAATTCAGTCAAATCCGTTCGTAACTTTTTGAGTTATTTTGCACACAAACAGCCAGCCAGACAGACAAACCAGTGCCAAAGAAAACATAACCTCCTGAGTGGAGGTAATAACTTTCTTGGTGGAGGTAATTATTACTTAGGATTTCACTTTGATATAATGTTGAACATCAAAGCATTTTTAGTCTTTGATCTCAGCTGGGTGACGGGATGTCCGCTTCAAGCCTCTGATCTCTCTACAACGCTTGCGTGCGTGCACACACATACACACATGACATGTGGGGACATCAGACTGGCGATTTTTCTTCCGGCATGATCCCATCACCAGATTCTTCCCAAAATTTAACCACCTGTTCCTTTTATGAGGCTGAATCCATAAAAAAAAAAAAATTCAGCCAAATCCGTTCATAACTTTTTGAGTTATTTTGCACACAGACAGACCAACGCCAGCAAAAACATAACTTCCTCGGCGGAGGTAATAAATCATCAAGTAACTTTTAAGCACATCCCCGTAGACCAGTAGCAACGTTTTTGCACAATTAAATGCAAATGAACGAGGTGGACAACACTACACTGACAAGAGGCTTCAAGAGGTTGAGATGAAAGGTTCAAGAGCTGACCCTGACCTTTGACCTTCACGAGAAACCATTGGAAACGCGATCAAACAAAGAAAGTTTTCCTACTGGTGAGACTGGTGAATTTTCGTACAAAACTGAGCCGAACGTTAACAAAGGGGGTGTGGGGTGGGAACACTCGGACCGAAAAGTGGGATGTTAGTCACGTTTGGACACTAACTGGGGGAAGCTGTGACCATCGCTGAACCGTAACAGCAAAAATCAGGGACGATAAACCAACTGTCCTGTCATAACAACTCGGCGTGTTCGAGCCGAACACAAACCAGGGGCAGTTCGGACAGAGAGCCGCTACTTCAACGCACACAACGAGAGAAGAGACCACGGCGCGCAGCCACCGCGACCGCCCCGCTTCACTCACAATAAACCCCCCGCTTTAACCGACAATACCGGCTGAACGCGTGACCTAGGAGGGGCGAAAGAACAGTTAGAGGGGGTTTCGGCACGCCGCTCCGCAGAACAACACGGTCGCACCGCTGCCGTGTACGCATGCTCCAGCCCGTCTCTCCTCGCAGCGCTCAGCATCGCTCTCCATCAGCGCCGCGGAGGCGACCACCATCTCCCGCTAATACGGGCGATTAACTCGCTCCTGCTGCGCCTACGCTCCCCGCGCCTTTCTCCCCCCGTGCGGACCAGCTCCGGCAACGCAACCGCTCACCTCGTTCCTCAGCGGGTCCAGTTTGTACACGGACTGGAGCTGATTTCGTAGCCGCATCGCTATGGCCATCGGACCTTGCTCCGCCATCTTTGGGACTTATGCTAAGTTCCGGGTAAACCGGAAGTGGCATTTTCTCTTAAGTTCAGGCGGGTAGCTGCAAATTATGAACGAAGAAACAAAATAATAGTTATTTAAAGAAGGAAGGGGAAATAACTCAAAAATGTAAAAATATAATTATATAATCATGATGACTGCAGCCCTACATATGTCCTTGACACCATTTTGTACAGTGAACTGGCAGGAGCAGTGATTCCAAACCAGGGGTACTTTTCCATTTTCAGTGGCAACAAGTAAAAAATGATTGATTAGTGTAAAAAACAAGAAAAACAGCATTGAAGCTAAAGCTAAATGAGTAAATTATAAAAAAGGTGAAAGACATGACTAAAAGTGAAAAGCTGCGATCTGAAAGTAATGGATTCAAAGGTTGCAAAATGACTTCATGCAGGCCTGTGAAAAACTAAGTGCACCCTGTGATTCAATAACCTGTGGAGCCTACTGATGGGAATTTCGGCTCTTTTTAGAGAGCCGGCTCTTTTGGCTCAGCTCACCAAGAAGAGCCGGCTCTTTCGGCTCCCAAACTGCTCTTCGTGTTACCACTTACTCTATACCTTTTATGATTCTGCCAAATTTTGCGCTTTTTTGACTCATATGTAGGTGTACACATATATCACTTAAATTATTTGATACATCATTTGTACTGAAGGATTCAAAAGTAAAAAATACAACCTCTAATATTAAATTGCTGAAGCTAATTGTTTTTATTGCTACACCAACTTAACTATAAAACCAGCTGATGAATGTTCCGACTTGCTTGTTGAACTACTCTGCTAAACAAGGCAGATACAAACGCCTGTAAAGACATTAGACATTTTAAAAAGAACTGCCTTTGACATTTTAAATGCGCGCCCCTAACAAAAGAGTAGGGCTTTCTTGCATTAATAACAGTAAAAAAAACAAACAGCTGACTCCAAACTTTGCAGAGAAAAAGTACTGAAAAAAGGCAAATCAAATACAGGACTCAAGTAAATGTGCTTTGTTAATAAAACTAAAATTACCCATTTGCACTAAATATAAATGAATAAATAAATAACACAAGAAAGTAATATATTGCAATGTGCAAAACAGCAGCATCCAACACTTTTAGGTGTCAGGTATACAACAGCTTAGTTGCACAAATTTTACATTCTGTCTTTGTGTTATCAAGATTGTTAAAATGCATACAAATCCTACTTCCTTTCATAATTTTTGTTTCAAGAATTCGCGCAGTGTTTCGTAGTCCTCTCTCTCCTTTTCTGCACCTCTGCCTCTGCCTCTGCCCTGCTTGGTGGTATGATCCTTGTCTACCCTCACATGATTGGTTTCTCAGCATACACTTGATACTTAGTGAATGCATTTAATGCTTGTAGCTGGAGATTGTTATTTCACTCTGCCTCATATTATGCTCGTAGCATGGAGATTGCTATATCATTATGCCCCAAATGACTTTCAAAAAAACAACAAGTTGTTGTTGGGAGCCAGCTCTTCTGGACGAGGGCTGGTTCCCATCGTTCACTTCAAAGAGCCAGGTCTTTGTACCAGCTCGTTCGCGACCGACACATCACTAGTGGAGCCACCTTTGGCAGCAATAACTTCAAGTAATCATTTTCTGTATGACTTTATCAGTCTCTCACATTGTTGTGAAGGAATTTTGGCCCCCTCTTCTTTACAACGTTGCTTTGGTTCATTGAGGTCTGCAGGCATTTGTTTATGCACAGCTCTGTTAAGGTTCACCCACATTATGTCAGTCAGGTTGAGGTCTGGACTTTGACTGGGCCATTGCAACACCTTGATTCTTTTCTTTTTTAGCCATTCTGTGGTAGATTTGCTGCTGTGTTTGGGGTCATTGTCCTGTTGGATGACCCAAGTTTCTGGGTACAGATGGCTTCACATTCACATGACTCTAGAATACTTTGGTGTACAGAGCAGAGGAGTTTGTGGTCAAGTCAGTGACTGGAAACCCCTCCAAACCAGCCATACTTGCCCACTCTTTTTAAATTAACTTTAGCATTTAAGATGGGAACTGAGGCTTGTAGGAGTCTGAAATGTAGCTTTAGGGTTTGTTTTTTTTTTTTACAGTTGCTCTGGGCATTGCACAGTGTACCTTGTGGTGAATCTGCTGGGGCATCCACTCCTGGAAAGACTGTAGCATTGTGTTAACACACCTGAATGTTCCAGACCAGCAAACTACCAAAGCTTCTGCATTTATATAGGTGGTTACTCTGGCTGATGATCAGTTAATCAAGTGCATTTGATTTACCCTCTTAATTCTTATGGAAGTAGTAAGGGTGTGCTCATTTATTCACTGTGAAAACTTTCTTTTTTCACATGACTACATGTTATAAAGTTCAAAGTAATGGGAAATAATTTTAAAGATGATTAATTTGAAAAGGCCTGAAAGGTCAAAGAATTAATCAAATGGTTACAGAAAAATAGTTAAAATAATTAGCTAAATGCATTGATAAATGTATAAAACACACAGGTTCTGTCTCCAAATGGTTATGCTAAGTTTATTAAACAGTGCCAAAAGACTGGAGAGACATTGGTGGGGAAAATCTTGCAGGCCATTTTCCCCTAAAGCCTGCCCCAGCCTGCAGCAAAGACCATTTTCATGTAACTGTAGAGGTGCTTGAAAGGCCCTTGTTCTCAGAACAGAGTGGCCCAAATAGCAGCCACAACCTGCCGCAAAAACCCTTGTCCTCCCACATGAGGGACCTGCCAGAGCTGAAGACAACTGCTTTTGAGGTCATGTTTCATGCAGCCATACTTTTTAAAATCACAGGGGGTCATGGACAGAGCAGAATAAGACTATAGCTATGGCTTATTCATTTCTGTCTCATTACATTTATAACTGTTAAATGAATTTTAATTGATTATTGCTGTTAGCTTCTACAAGCATTAAGCATACAACCTCTGGTTAAAGTAAAACTCTCCTGTACTTAGTGTGTTTGACTCAGAGATTTCTTTAATATGCCACTTGCCTCTTTGGTAATGTAAAATTACACATTGCATTTGTCTAAGCCAGGTTCTTGGTCAAAGGTTCTCAGTGATTGTTCTCTGGATTTGGAAATTCCCAACAGCTAAGATCGGTTTTAATAAGGAGGGAGCTGCTTTTAGCCAAAGTGTTTTCATAGATATTCCTAAGGTTGGCCAGTAGGGGTGCTTATGAAAAGGTAGTAAGGGAGGCTTTGGAAAGAAGATGGTTTGCAGCTGGAAGAATCTCCTTCTATTCAGCTTTTTTGTAAATTGATTAGAATCTTGCGTTGTTGAGTAATCAGGTAAGTTAATAGCACCACTCTGTCATGAGTTCCTGCACTGGGGTGCCAGGGTAACAACTGACTGATTATTTGTATGAAAAATTACTGCAAAAATATTTCAGATAGAATCAGCTATATTTGAAATACTATGATGATGGGCTATTGCAACTCTTCTGATAGGCTGGTGTCAGTAGGTTGGACAGAAAAGTTTGGGCAACACTGTTCTAGGGGTTTTGCGGGACCCTATCAAAATATGCAGGGTATACAAAAAATAGTAACTCTTACTTAAAGAATGTTGTGCCTTTTAGTTGTGTTTACATTAGATGCACAGGTAAAAATATAGAAATGATTGCAAGAGCATAATTTAAAGCCTGCCTACCCATACTGTGTGTATGTAAAGTGTATTGCACTTTTTCATATGAATACAGTTAAAAGAAGAATAGATTATCCATAGATCCATTATCTTCAGCGTTTGTTCAGTTCAGGGTTGTAGGGATGCTGGAGGCCAGGCTGAAAATGGGCAAGAGGGAGGATACAACATGGATAGGTTGCCTTGTCCATCAAAGGGAGTGGAGTCTAGTCTCATCAAATTTAAAGATATGAAGGAGTTGTCTGTTGTGTTTGTAAATGGAAGCTTTCTGTTTCATCCTTAGGATTTAAGTTTTTCTCTTAACTTGTATACAAGCAGCCATCATTTTTATTTAGTTTAGTCCTTGACAGCAATTGATCCAGGTTGCATTCATTTACAAGTTAGTCTCGGCTGTGGGCAATAGAGGGCGCTGTAGTCACACACTTGGCTTATTCATACACTCACAGATTTAATGAAGTTGTTGAAAATAAGATGCCTTTTTATCTGGCAAATTAACCCCCGACCTGTAGCTTAGCGGCTCCTAACTTTGTGTTGTCTTTGTGCAGTGTTAAAAACAGCCTTCATTGCTTAATCCAGTTGATACTCTGGCTTTATATTAGTGTGTTTATTTTCTGTTTCACTGATTGCACATGGAAATCTACTTATAATACAGTCATGCAATCTTTAGTTTTCTGTTTGATAGTTGGTGAGTTTGAAGCCTGCTAATAAGAAGCACGGATATATCTGGGACTAGTCTAGATTGACATGGGGGGAAAAGCGTGCTAAGGCAGTGCAATACCTTAAGGCATCCCAAGAGAGAAGTTGAAGTGTGGGGAAAACACCACAGTCACACATGTTAAGCCACAATCCACAACAACAAGCAGAATATAGTAGGTCTTGTAACTTGAATCCCCTGACTGCAGTACTCAGGGTTCGTTGAGGGTGGGCTGATACCACCACTGCACACAAAAATGTGTACTTAATGCTCACGAAAGAAATTAGTTTGGAAATCTTCATGTCATGAACTGAAACAACAGCTAAAGTGAGTGCAATTGGCTTTACATGTCTATTGTTTCTGTTGTTAACCCTTTTATTTAGGAGAGCTTGTAACTAAAGTGCTTGAACCCCTAGACAGATGGAGGGGGGGAGAGAATAAGTATTTCTCTTCCCTTGCTCAAGGGTCTCTTGAGAAAAGAAGTTAACCATCAGCTCAACACCCAGTAGGAGAGAACTGTGGTCGCCCTGGGCAGCTCCCAGACCTAAATATGTTAAGATACGTGTGAATATGAAATGGGGTGTTGAAATGATTGAGTATAGGCTCAGCAAACATTTCCACAGATAATCATGTGGCTTATATATTTGTTATTTAAATCAACAGTTTAAAATGTGCTATGTCGTATTTTAGGTAGTTCTCTTGGGCTTAACAGTGGTGAGACATTGCATGCTTTTATACATGTAATGAAACTGAGGTTTTTTTTTAGTCAGACGTTGGCTAAAACCAGTTTATTTTTCCAAAACTAACTTATAATTATTTACTTATGGTCAAATGTAAAGTAATAGCTTTGTGGAAAAAATTATTTTCAAGCACAAATACATTTCGGTTTGTGGCAAAGTTGCCTTTAAATTAGTGTGTGCCCTTTAAAAAAACAGTCATCTTATTGGTATTATATGTGGAGGTCTCCTTGATCCCTCCCAGAGGGCTTCCAACCTGTGGACCACCCAAAGCTGTAGCCCCAGACAAAGACTTGCCCCTCATTCATCGTTTTGTAATTTCCCAGTGTAATGGAATGACTGGCAAGTTTTTCTTACTCCTTACAAACTCAGTGACTCCGTAGCAATTGTAAAGGCTATGTGTAAGCTGTTTATTGAAACTGTTAAATCCTGCAAGAATGCTTGACTTATGGCTGTTTATCAGTAAAAGAAATACCTCTCATTTGATGCAATTCTCTTTGGATTTTGACATTTTTAAAATAAGGTATAAAAATGACTCTAAATTTTAACAGCCCCATAATGTTGGCTTTTAAGTACAGTATAAAATTCTACAAAACTTCACCCGCTCTTGAAAATATTTCCGTTTTCACTCATCCTTTTCTTTGAGAAAACTTGTAACACCTTGCAGATTGGTTTTAGTCAACAGATAAGACAAACACTTGTCAGCAAGGCCCAAATCAGATCAATCACTATAAATTGGAGAATACAAAAGGCTCAAGTAATATATTTTCATTCTTGGCAGCCTTTTTGAGTGTACAGAACAGTTGTGATCAGTCTCGCTTCACTGAGCCTTCATAGTCGGGCCTTGTGTCCCCTGCTGTCTGCCATTTCCTCTTGCCATGTAACGTCTTATCTGCTGGGTCTGCAAGGTCACTGCTTATCTGATTGACAGAGCTCTGACTCCACGCAATATCCAAATAACCTGAGGGCCTGGAGGCACAGAAGGATCACAGCATGGCAAAATTTGCTGGTCGGAAGAGTGAAAGCAAGTGAGAGACAAGGCAACAAAGCCAACAAGGAGGGAGAGGATCAAGACAAATCAAAGACTTTCATTTACTGTCATTACTTCATGTCAGATTCATGGATGATAGCTCCCCCCTTTTCTCTGTGTGCCTGCAAATCTGACAGTTATTTCACCAGTCCTTCATTTTTATTTGAAATGATTAGTTTATCTAAGAGATCAAACACCTGTCGGGAATATAAAGGCAGAGCTATTATAAAGAATTTGAGGATTATTTGTAGTTAAATAAATCAGAGAAATAAAAGGAAAACTCCATGTCTGTCCTAGAGTCGGATGTTAACTATCACTCCTCCTAATTCAATCATCCTTGAGATTACTCCTTTAAACCACAGAGCTCTAAATCAAATGAAAACTCTCAGAGCAGCTTGAGATTGTGTTTACCTCTGTCCTGGACACCCTGTGCTAAAACTACTCTGCAATAGGAATCCACGTTCAGCCATGCCAAAAAGGAGGCCCCCATCCTTCCTCTACCCCTCTTTCTCTCTGTCTCCCCCTCCTCTCTCTCTCCCTCAGAGCAATCAGAGCATGCAGGGGTGGACTGCAGCTTTTGTCTCCTTTGCTCCAGCAATTGGCCACCAAGTGGCAAGCTAATGACGAGAGCCCTTTTGGAAATGCTCCAGAGCAGTACTGCTTGTGCTGTTTGATGGGCAAGGGCATAATGAATGATGTAGGGCAAGCCCTTAGGCCTCCCCCTGGCACAAAACTCCCAATATCACAATCTGAATGACTTTAAATATTCCAAAAAAATACATACACAGGAATGTGCATCAGTGAGAAAATGTTGCCAAAACATTGTGATGTCACAGAATAGCACAGCATGTGCTGCAATGAATGAAAAAATACAGAGCAAAAACCAAAAAAACCTGAACGGATGACAAAAAATAGGATGATTGATGGTGGAAGATAAAATAATCATGCAATTCATCAAAGATGCATATCAAGGATATGCATCTTTAAATGCAAAAAAATAAATTTTGTATTACATATGTGCATATAAGAAAAATAATTTGGCAAAAGCAGTCTGCTGCAGTCCAAAGTAAACAAAAATCACTTAAATGACATGCAAAGAAATAAAAACGGAGAGGGTAAAGATAGTAAAGACAAAGCACAACATACCAAAAAAAAAATAAAAATACACTGACTTAGAAGATTTGCCAGCAAATTAAGATTTAAGAGTGCATCGCATTTCCATGTTGCGTGACAAAACAGTGTAAAAATATGCACATCCCTTATTGTCATTACAAAAATGTCCTGCAGATTTTAACCTGAGCCAAGTGAATTTGCTTGGCCTTTGTATGATGATATATCAGAAGCTGGTATATGCGTGTGTTATATCTAGCAGTCATGCTGGTAATTGGACTCTTATTGCAAACTTCCAAGATGTTTTCTCTGACATCAGCTGACGTCTGTAACAGCCCATGCACATGGACATTTAGCTTTGATCATCACTCTGTTTGGTGCTGTTGTATTTACTTTGCTATGATAAGAAATGCAAAAAATAGAGAAAGAGCTTCCACATTTTACCAAGTGTTTAACGATGCTTTGAAAATTGTAGTCCTCATTATAAATGAGCTAGAGGCAAACTAATGAATGACATGACTGGAAGATGCTCAGATAAGATTAGTTTGCCAATATGAACAAGTTAGCCTGCCAATGTCAGAGGAAAAGAAAGCCCCGTATTAAATCTTATTAATATGGCACAATAGAGCTTTGTCTGTCATCTATTGAATTTTCATTACTCGAGTATGTGTGCATGCATGTGTGTGTGTGTGGAGCTTTGTGGAAAATGTATATGTGCACTTTGGCCTGAAGCGTACACAAATGCACACTCAGATGGTGGTGAGCTGTGATAACTTTCACATATCTCGGATATTCTAGGATTATTTAATAGTCTGAATTCCACAAGTGATGGAGAACATGAAGCATTTTTTCTGGTAAAGTATTACAAACATATTGTAAAACATCCAAAAATACAACATTTTAGATAAGATTTCCTGTGCCAATTGTAACTGACTTAAAAACTGGAAAACTAAAATATTACCATTGCCAGTTGCAGAAAATAACAGTTAGGGCCAGGGTTAGGGTTTGTGGTGTGAAATGACACGGAAAAAAAATGTGTTAAGATAACATGCCAAAGGACTTGGTGTGTTATTTTAACACTTTTACGTGATACCAACCTGGTTCAGATTCTTAGATTGAGTAATTCTCTCCACCTCCTTAAAATGGTTAAAAAAAAAAGGTAAAATAATATTCCTCTTTATCTCTCTCTCTCTCTCTTTTACACACACACACACACACACACACACCTACACACACACACACAAAGAGAGAGTGAAAGAGCATGAGAGAGAGTCATGTTAAGATAAGGTGATTTGTTGCTTGTGTTCATAATCCACACACTCATAACAAGAAGCAAATCTTGTTATTTATGGATATGGGTATGTTTCATAACAGAGAGTTTCAGAAGCTTTTGTGAAAATATAAATTCCGATCAACCATCTACTTCTTATGATTGTCATATCTCACGTGATGTGACGGAAATGTTATAGGTACGGTGAGTCCTTCTTGTAAGATTGCCAACTTCCTCTGTCCATGCTGATCTTCTTTTGAAATTTAAGCCCCGCAAAGGGCTAAGGCACACTTGCTCCCATTGTCTTCTACTGTATCTGCTCTGTGCAGGGAGGTGCACGCTCACTTATCATAGCCGCCTTATCTTCACGGGCATTTAAGAGAATAAGGGTAAAGGGATAACAAACTCAGCAGAGAGGAAGCGTCATCTAAATCCCAAAGAAGGATGCAGGCTAGCTGAGTGCCACCCTTACAGTAGTCTATCTACACCTGGAATAGACCAATACACATTTTAAGGACAAAAGTATTGGGCCTACACATTACATCTACATGAGCTTTTATGATATCCCATTCTGAATCCATCCATCAATCCATTTTCTTCTACTTATCTAATTCAGGATTGTGTGGGTGCTGGAACTTAACCCAGCAGTCATAGGGTGAGAGATGAGGTGCACCCTGGACAAGTCGCCACTCTATCACAGCATTCTAAATCCACAGGTGTCAGTACGGAGTTTATCCCCCACTTTGCAGCTGTCACAGCTTCCACGCTTCTGGGAAGGCTTTCTAAAAGATTTGGGGGTGTGTCTGTGGGAATTTTTGTCCATTCATCCAGAAGAGCATTTGTGAGGTAAGACACTGATGTTAAACAAGAGGCCTTTGTTCTAGTTCATCTTAAGTGTGTTTGATTTTGATGAGGTGAGGGCTCTGTGTGGACCAGTCAAGTTCCTCCACACCAAACTCATCCAACCATGTCTTTATGGACTTTTCCCAAACTGTTCCCACAAAGTTGAAAGTATAGAATTGTCCAAAATGTCTTGGATTAAAATTTACTTTCACTGGAACAAAGGGGCCCAGGTTAACCTCAGAAAAAAACAACCCCATAGCATTATCCCTCTACTAAACTTTACAGCTGGCACAGTGCAGCCACACAAGTAAAGTTCTGGCATTCACCAAACCCAGACTTATCCATCAGACTGTTGCTCCATAGAGCACATTTCCACTGTTCCAGAGTCCAGTGGCAACATTAATATTTCAAGACTACACTCAAATTCAGCGAGTTCTTTAAAACGACCAATTCTGTCAAAAATGTTTGTAAAAGCAGACAGCATGACTCCTTCGTTCTATACACCTGTGGAAAGGGGACTTAATGAAACATCTGATGTCAATGATTAAGAGGTGTGGCCCAATATTTTTGTCTGTAAAGGTTAGTAATTTGTTAAGTCTGAGCTATGTGCCAGTTATACAGTATAATGTTTATATCCAAGCTTGACAGTATGATAAAGTTTTGAACACTTGCTTTGCACATTTTATTTTAGATTAACAACAAGTAATTTTACATTTTCTTCACCCAGTGCTTTCCTATCATGTATTTCCATGCAGACTATTTGAGGTTATCACAATGAGAATACATTTTATTTGTATCTTCTTGGAATTGTAAGCACATGTACATATGCAAGCACAGAAGTCACAAAACAAATTCCTACAAATGGAAGACACATGACATTGCCAGTGCATTGGCATTGTTAAAGAGAAATACATGCTTTGGGATTTTTTTAGAAAAAAAAACATGAATGTAAAGATAACTGAGATGGGCCTTTGAAATCTCAGGAACTTTGGAACCTAACGATTTCAGCTTTGTGTTTCAGTGTATTCAAGAACATTCCGAGTTTCATGACAAAAGTCTGAAGAGATTAAAACTCAAGCAAAACTTATAGCATAGGACAACTTCATTGCTAGACCAGCACATTTCTGTTTGTGGCCTCCTTTAGGAGGCCATTAAGATATTTATCTAACTTCGTAGCTATCTTTTTGGACGTGTTGCCTGCAGTATTTAATTATGAATACCATCAGGATAACTTTGCAGAATGTATATACAGAATGTATGCACCCCCACTGGTTTGTGAACTGCTATTTTGAAGCCTTGTTTGTGGTTGAAATGAAAGTAATGATTGAGTTCTTTAAATGCTAAGAAAAAGTGTTTCAGTACTTCCCGTCTTACCTTTTTTTGGACATAGGATACTCTGGACTGATGACAGCAGGAAAGGAAACAATCCTTCAGTTTCTTATTGCAGCAACAAAGTCCAATAAATTATGCAAATTAACTGTGACTGTTGTTGATAAATTTGAATGGAGAGGAGGGTGAGCTGAGCAACTATTCTCATTGTGATAACCTTAAATAGTCTGCACGGAACTACATGATAGGAAAGCACTGGCAGAAGAAGAGAAGTGGTTTGAGTAGTTAATTTTTTTTAAACATTGTTCCACCAGCGTCAAAATCAACTGTCACAGTTCTCTGTGAGCTACTGACGATCTCAAGGTCAAAGAAAGTGACAGCTTTTTGACTATTTTGATTATAACTCTCAAGTTTATGCATTTTCCCTGGCATTTTGGGGTTTTTTTTGTGACTGTGACCATATTTTGACAAGAGGGTAGAGCTAAATCTAGTGCTAAATGCACTAGACGCTGCAGTAATTTACAGTTATATTAAGTACATTTTAGTAAGCAAATAGCAAAGTAAAAAAAAAAACCTGTAGAAGTGTCTTTTACTCTAGATGAACGCTGAGCAAGGTGAAACAGCAGCCACCACTCATTCAGAGCAGCCATGCCCTCAATTGTGCACAGCTTGAAGCCTTCATACAACTTAAACAGGTGAAATCTGTGTGAAGGGAGAAATTAGGTATGTAGCCCAAAAACCATTGTACCAGAGTGCAAGATGCATATTTAGGCTGAAAAGTTGGGCATTTAACACTGGAGCCTGTTGGTACTGACCCACTTTTGGGGCTTGAAGTAGCTATAAAAGGATCTATTGCATTTGGCACTTCTGTATTGGCTTCAGTTTTCAGATTTGGAGATTGCCTCTTAGAACACCCACAAGCTCAGGAGCCCTAATACAAAGATGAAACAATGGCATCACGCTGCAGCCTCAGGTTTAAGACCAAGGCCAAAAAAGAGGAAATCTATTAAAGTCTTTAATATAACTGAAAGCTTGTTTCTTTTGTTACATTGTTCACTTTTTATGACATCTACACATCTTCTTTAACCAGCTGTAATTCAGTCAACCGCTTTTAAACCATGGTGGCCTTGTAACACCAGCTTGCAACATTCAGATAGATGAACATCAAAGCATTACTCTGCTTCAAAATGCCTTCGGGAATATGTGTGTGTGCGTGCATGTGTATTTGTGTGAGATAATGGCAATCCTTTGATGCCCAAGAGTGATTTGGTTCAGGCTTTCTGGTGCATTATTTTCCTCTTGGCCTCCTGTAAAGAACTTTGATGAGGACCCAGAAAAGACGACCCTTATTGCCTGCACTTACTGTGTCAATAACGGAATTGTTTTGGAGACTTCACCCTCGTCTAATCTTCTTCTCTTCCAGTCATACATGCAGGCAGTCTTTCATCTATCTTTACCATCTTCTTCCGTAGCATGCAACTTCTGAGATCGCCAACCCGCGGCACCACCACTTCTCGCTGCAGGAGGAAGCACTCTATCTACAAGAGCCGTCTTAATGACGCTCACCGCTCACTCTCACTAACACATACAGGATGAGATTGTGAGTGCTGTGTTTACACAACACATTACATGTGTATGATATCATTCAGAGGTACTCACAAGTGAAAAGAACAGAGAGTTACCTCACATTTACATGGGTCTTTTCAAACTTACTTCAGATTTAAAAAAAACAAAAACAATTTCATCAAAGGTAGAATGCTGTGTAAAATATAAATAAAAAACACATGTAATGATTTGCAAATCTTATAATTCAATATATTATTCTTGTAAAGATCTTAGAAAAAGAAAAGGTCTGGACTGCAGGTAGGCAATTCCAGCACCTGGACTCTTCTACTACAAAGCTCTGTTGTTGTAATGGCTGCAGTATATAGTTTAGCACTGTCTTTCTGAAATATGCAAGGCCTTCCCTGAAAAAGACATCGTATCGTAAGACATCACATTCTGCATTTCTGATGGTATGGGGCGCATTAGTGCCTATGGTACTGACAACTTACTGAAATTTCAGTAAGTTGTCAGTACCATAGGCACTAATGCACCCCATACCATCAGAAATGCAGACTTTTGAAACTGAGCACTAATAACAAGATGGATGGTACCTCTCCTCTTTAGTCCAGAGGATGTGGTGTTCATAATTTACAAAAATAATTTCAAATTTCCATTCATTTGACCACAGAACAGTTTTCCACTTTGCCTCAGTCCATTTTAAATTAGCTTTGACCCAGAGAAGACAATGGTGTTTCTGGGTCATGTTGACATAGCTTCTTTTTTCCCATAGAGCTTTAACCTGCTTTTGTGGATGGCACAGCCGAACTATATTTAAAAAGAATAATTTCTGAAAGTGTTCCTGAGGCCATGCAAGGATTTCTATGACAGAATCATGCCTCTTTACAATGCAGTGCTGCCTGAGGACCCAAAGATCACAAGCATGGTGATCACAATAATGGTGTTTGGCAGTGTAACTTCTGCACAGAGGTGTCTCCAGATTCTCTGAATCTTTGATGATATTATGTACTGCAGATGATGGAATATTCAGTCTTTGCAATTTTATATTAAGGAATATTATTCTGAATTTGTAGACGTTTCTCGTAGATTGCTGAATATCTGCCTTTCTTTACTTCTGAGGGATTCTGCGTCTCTTAGGTGCTATTTTTATACTCAGTAAATTACTGTCCTGGTTCTAAGTCACGTGATTGCTTATAACATGTTCCTCCAGCTGTTTCTTTTTATTACCATTTACTTTTCCAGCCTTTTGTTGCCCTTGTCCCAACTTTTTTGAGACATGTTGCTGTCAAATTCAAGATTATCTGGTATTTTTCATGAAATAGTGAAATGTCTCACTTTCAGCATCTGATTTGCTTTTCATGTTCTTTTTTGAATAAAATGTTGGTTTATGAGATTTGCAAATCATTGCACTGTGTTTTTAATTTATATTTCACTCAGCATCCCAACCTTTTTGGAACTCCATTTAAAAAAAATAATATTGGATATCTTCAATGTAAAGCCAACATGTTTTGATGAGCATGTAAAAATTCCCGTGTATGTTGGTGAACACTGTGTATTTTACTTAAGCTATATTTCACTCTGCTGTCTTAGACATTTTAAGAACACATTTTTCTTGCACATTTAAGAAAAGTTGAATGTATCTAGTTTATGTTCTATCTGAATATATGTTTAAGTTCATTATCTGTCTTTTAGTATTGCTGTTTTGTTCACATTTAATAATCCGTTGAATGACTGGCTCAAAATATTTGCATTAAGGTCTATATCCAAAGCAGCTAGACATTCATATGCAAAACAAAGTTTTAGACATTTTGAAATTTCAACCTCATGGTGAAGAGTTGGGTAATCTGCAATGTGAAGACTTCCTTTTGTAGGGGATATGAATATCATTATCAGATTTTATCATAATTCATTAAACCTCATGATGGTACTGTACTATAGGATAAGTAAGGAGGACTTTATCCTCTGAGAGCAATCAATATCTGTATAAATTTAGTGTTAATTCTTGTAAGAACTGGTTTAACTATGTGAACAGGGGAAATATTTACCAATTTATTTTAAAGATGGACAATAAAATCATTAAAAATATGTTTTTAGCAATTAAAACTATGTTCTTCTAAACAATAAAAGATAATTGTATAACAATTAAGGTGATCTGCTTTCAGAACTTGAGTCTAGCATACATGTTTATGCTTTTTATACTGTGAAATCACTCTAGGGTAACAATAATTGTGTTTTTGTTACTTAAGGAAAAGATATCTTTATATACATTATTAGCAGGTTCCCTTCAACAAGAGTTACCATGTTGTGTTGTTATGTTTCTACAGTAGCTCAGGATGGACAAACATCTTCAAATACTAGCCTTTGTATTTCTGCTAGCTAGTATTTACCACCGTGCTATCACAATGCAAAACAGCTATCATTACTTGTTGGCTATAACGTATTACTTGTGCGGTTTAAAAAGTTAACTTTTAATTACTATTCAATTTGTTTGCATTTTGAATTTATTATTATATCTGCATGTATTAACCTCTTGACTGCAAATACTGTTGGATGCTGTTGTGGATGACTTGCTTTTGGTCCCTGACCAACAGTAGGTTCTCTGACATGTTTGGAAAAGGAGGGGGATGAGGATTGTCACTATCCGATCTGTACACAGAAACCTGATTTGTTTTACACATGCGCAAAAAATTTGCATACTACCAGTCACTGCTACAGATTCCTACATTTTCTTTCTGATGCTGGATTAAAATTACTAACCTTCTGTTAGTCTGTATAAGGGACAATGCACATTAATTAACATGAGTAATTCAGTTCATTATGCAAATATGCCAGATTTAGCTATAAAGGCTCATTTTCAACTGTAGTCCATGGCAGGTGGATGATATTTCTTGAATAATTACACAATTGATTCTTTTTAAAAAAAACATTTAATTTATGAAACTAATGCAATTTTTTAAACCAAAGTTTTTGTTCATGGATCACAAAATTAGCTTCACAGACATTCTTTACCAAACCCAGCCACTGGGGCCCACAGGCCAGTGTACTCCTAGTGCCGGTCCCAAGCCCGGACAAATGGGGAGGGTTCCATCAAAAAGGGCATCCAGCGTAAAATCTTTGCCAAATCAAATATGCGGATTCATAATATGACTCCCATATCGGATTGGTCACGGCCCAAGTTAACAATGACTTCCTTCGATGCTGTTAGTCATAGTGGAAGTAAAAGAAGGAAGAATGTTGTGCAGAGTTCAAGGAGGAGTTGAAACAGGCTCTACGTGGTAGTAAAGAGTTACCAGATGACTGGGAAAGGGCAGCTGAGGTGGGGAAGGAAACGGCCAAGAAGGTATTTGGTGTGTCCTCTGGACAGAAGAAAGAAGACAAGGAGACAAGGACTTGTATCGATTGGCTAGACAGAGAGACCGAGCTGGAAAGGATGTGCAGCAGATTAGGGTGATTAAGGATAGCAATGGAAATGTAATAACTAGTGCAAAGAGTGTGTCGAGAAGATGGGAGGAACACTCAGAGGAGCTGATGAATTAGGATAATGAGAGAGAGGAGATCAGTTGAAGGAAAGATAGTGAATCAGGAAGTGCAGAGTATTAGTAAGGAGGAAGTGAGTGGAGCTATGAAGAGGACGAAGAGTGAGCAAGGCAGTTGGTTCAGATGAGGAGAGAGGGCAGTCAACTTTTTGTTTAACACAATCTTGGAAAATGAAAAGATGCCTGTGATGTGCAGAGCTGCAGTAACTACAGGGGAATCAAGTTGATGAGACATACCATGAAGATATGGGAAAGGGTTGTTGAAGCTAGGTTAAGAAGAGAGATGACCATCAGTGAGCAGCAGTATGGCTTAATGCCAAGAAAAAGTACAACAGATGCAATGTTTGCTTTGAGAGTGTTGATGGAGAAACATAGAGAAGGTCAGAAGGCGTTTGTTTGAAGGAGCACTGTGTCCTTGTGGATCTAGCGAAAACATATGACAGGGTGCCAAGAGAGGAACTGTGGAATTGTATGAGGAAGTCAGGAATGGCAGAGAAGTATGTGAAGGTGGTGCAGGACATGTATGAGGACAATGAGACAGG